>JAZAYU010000902.1:0-126397 GCA_038501625.1 Corbicula japonica | reverse complement strand
TTTAAAATTTCGAAGCATACCATATTCGATAATTATAGGTTATTTGACGTTTTACTGTACAATACGGGAATATATTTGGACGAGTTCAGAGCTTGAAAAGTCATATTGGACGAACCTTTTTATTCTACATCTAATAAATGAAGCATGACTTTTCAAGCGTTTAAAGACTATTCCATATATATTCCATATTACATACGGTCCAATATTTTATTAAGTTTTTCATTCGGATTATTTTTTACGGTCAACGGCTTTTATCGTTGCAAAACAATGGTAAAGTGCATTTGCACTTAATCATCCAATATGAAAAAATACGGACTTTTTTGGATCCAATACGGAAAAATATTGGACGGTCACGTGGTACAATTAAAGGACGCTCATTGGATGAATTTATTAGATATAGAATAATAGACAATATACAGAGGACAAGGGACATGACGCAGAGGACAGGACGAGCTCTTTAAGTAAAAAACAAATATAAAAAATTTAACTAGTTTGCAGTTTTTCCCTTTGTAACCGAAAATCGCTCATATTACTTAAGGAACGAATTGTACTGTTACATTAAAATAATTCTGCAGAACGTATGTTATACTTTCTGTTAATAAATAAATGAAAAGACAGATGATTTTAAATTGGCCCTGATATTTGTTCTCGGGTCAGTCGTATTGGCCCTCGGCCTTCGGCCTCTGGATAATACTACTGCCCTCGGACTGATAACAGGTCAAATATCAATTCATTTTACTCAAAATTAAGGATAACTCTTAGAATACTGTTTTAGTCAGTTATTACAAGATAAAAGCTTAAATTGAAGACTGTTGTTGGCGTATGATCATAAATTAAGAGTGAATTCAATGTCTTTCTAAAACAAATTTATGATAAAAAGTGACCAATAAGAACTGTTGGTTAGTGTACATATAGCCTCATTATATATATTTTTTAATTTTCCATTATGAAACAAAATTAATGATCATTCATTATCTTACCCTTGATAATACAATGAGCACTACCCCACATGCCCGATGAGTTACACGAAATGTTCGCTGGAGTTGCTTGGTACCCTGTGGAACAATTTACTGTCGCTGTTTCACCGTATGTTGTCTTTCCTGAATTAAGCTGGATTGTTCCATTCGATATTGTTGATGTGTTTCCACAGTCTGTAAGTAGAAATATTTTGAACAACTGGAAAATCAAATTATATAGCGGGATATGTATGATTAACACGTATTCTTATTTTTTCTGTGACGTAAGCGAATTTCACAACTGTATATCTCCTTATTAGGCTTATTTAAACTCTGCGGAACGGTATTCCATGCACCTGTATGAATTTAGAAAAGTTGTGCAAACCAAAGCTTGCTTCATTAATAGTGCACACTAGTGTACAAGAACGTTATTAATTATGATCCATGTCTGCTTTTTTTTTATTCATCATTTGGCTCTATGACAATGGTGAAACACACGTCAAAGACTTTGGTTCATCTAAATGGAAACATGTACGCTCTAGGAAATATAATGTCTATCATTTTTATAGAATTATCAAATCTTATCAAGAATAAGGAGGTTTAAATTAAAAAAGAAAACAACAACATAATTGAGTTGCTAATTTGCATACCCTTGATAACACATTGAGCACTACCCCACACGCCCGATGAATTACAAGAAATGATTGCTGGAGTTGCTTGGTAACCAGTAGAACAATTTACTGTCGCTTTTTCACTATATGTTGTCTTTCCTGAATCAAGCTGGATTATTCCGTTTGAAATATTCCTCAGTTGTCCACAGTCTGTAAGGAATCATATAAGATTTGCAAAGTATTTTAAAATAATCAAATCTTGGAGCATTCGTTCATTGTTTCAACTTAAAGCAACAATGATATAAAATTAATAAACAACAAAAACAAAACAAATCATAATATTTCATTATTTGTTTGCATAGTATATTACCTTTTATGATACATTGAGCACTACTCCATATGCCTGACGAGTTACATGAAATGTTTGTTATGGTTGCATTGTATCCTGTAGAACAGTTTACTGTCGCTGTTGCCCCCTCTGTTGTTTTTCCTGAGTCAAGCTGAATCGAACCGTTTGCAATTATAGGTAGTGGTCCACAGTCTGTAATGATCAAAATACCGTAACAATGAAAGCTGCCCTTTACTTTAGTAATGAATAATTATAAATATATATGGTTGTGGGATCTCTAAAAATTATAAAACAGACTAAATACTCATTTATTATAAAATAAATATGATATTGGAATCTCTGAAAATGATAAACCCAGACTGAATACTGATTAATTATGAAATAAATATCATGTGGAATCTCTGAAAATCCAGAAAACAGTCAAACGCTGTGTATAACAGTAACTGTTTAAGGTGCTTCTGATTCACAACAATCCCTCCTTTTTGTAGTTTTACTTTATTTAAATTTGAAGATATATTTATTGTTTTGATATTTTTTACAATTATACAAACTTAAATCGACATTAAAATCGTTCTGTTAAACATCTTAATATTTATGATTTAGAGTGCATATTAATTTCCGTTACAGCAGACTGTCTGGCGCAATCAAGCAAGTCTACCATCGGTAGAGTTCTGTGTCTTTTCTGCGCAATAATTCAAAGTATTAAATGATTTCTGATCAGGGATATATTTACAAAATAACTTACCCCTTACACAAACGACACTACTCCATGCGCCAGATGAGTTACATGAAATATTTGATGGGTTTGCTTGAAATCCTGTAGAACAGTTAACTGTCGCCGTTGCTCCGTACGTTGTTATATTCGCGGCATTTAGTTGGATAGTTCCATTTAAGATTGTTGGTAGTGCTCCACAATCTGTGTGCAAAATAAACAAAAATCATACATATTATATAAATGATCAAAATTATCTGTTAATTAGACTTTTAAACGTAAGTTGCTATCAATCAATAACTAAAAGAATATTGTGAGATTATTTAATATCGCGAATAATTAAGTTCTGACCACTTTTTCTATATCCGATATCCGTGTAAATTTATCCCACAGGTTGACATTATACTAATCATTGTTTGAATAACATGTCTTCCGATAACCACACATGTCCACAGAGACAGATTAAATTAGACATTTTCGTCTTCTGTAATGCGGTCAGCTTTTAACTAAATAATTAAAATATGATATATGAAACAGACTATTAAACTAACAACTACATGTACGATTGATTTTGAAAAATGTGTCCAAGCGTTAAACGGCGAGGTATGAGAATGATATGTACAAGATCAATTTATTCTATAAATGTTCAACTTGTTCACCTTAGAACTCTTATGCATAATCTTATACATGTATGGTACAAGAAAAACTTAAATTTCTTATTTTAAACGGGAAACGCGTAAGATATTCATAAGCCTGGGTGATACAAATGAATATTTTTGTTTCATGAATAGTGTTAAAACTTGTATCGCCATGTCTTGTTATCAAACATTTTGAGAAAGAAGATAATATGCTTTACTTAAACATATATCATTTTAAAGAGTCATCAACATTGTTGTTCCCCATTGGTAAACAGCTGTTAAAATCAAATTATCCGTTGGCTCGAAAACCCTGTTGGGAAACTCACATGTCTATATAACAGCGTGCAGGATGTGTCTTGTACTTTTCCTTACGTGACGGAACGCTTTTCGAATCTTGTTCATACACCGACGTGTTGTATTCTTTCAAAAGTAGAATAATGAAAAAGAAGTTTAAAATTTTATCAACTACGCTATGTTTCCCATCCTGTCTATGCTTGTTATTCGTCTTCAAATTTTAATTTTAATGTAACTCACTCCCGGCGTCCACGCAGCACATAATACTCATCTAAAGGTGTGAGGAAGTAATTGATGATATATACAATTTCTTAATATCTTACCCTTGATAATACATTGAGCACTACCCCACACGCCCGATGAGTTACAAGAAATGTTTGCAGGTGATGCTTGGTACCCAGAAGAACAATTAACTGTCGCCGTTTCACCGTAGGTTGTTTTTCCTGATGTTAGCAATATATTTCCGTGCGATATTGCTGATGTGTTTCCACAATCTGTAAATAAATACAATACATGAAATACTAAAAAAAGATAATGACAATAATACGGAGTGTAGATGATAAACATTTATCCTCAAACTTTTGTTAACGAAAAGTAAAATTCCTAACACCATATCAACTTACCCTTTATTGTACACTGAGGAACGATATTCCATGCCCCGGAAGAAGAACAAGACATGTTTGCCGTGTTTGCCTGGTATCCTGTAGTACAATTAACAGTGGCCGTTGCTCCGTATGTTGTATTTCCTGAATCAAGCTTAATTGTTCCATTGGAAATGTTATTTGGTTGTCCACAGTCTGCAAAAATATAAATGACAATTTATTTATTGCCAATTATCAAAGCTTATACGACGTTCGTTGATGGATTAATATTTCTTAAAATGGGAAAAATATGTTAAAAAGATCAACAACTATGAAAGAATGGGCTGTTTTAACATTAAAGCAACGCAAAATATAAAATCCTCACAATGAAATTTAACACTGTAAATGCTAGCGTGCCTACAGTTATGAAAAATGTGCATCTCAACTTTACGGGATTTAATTTAAACACCTTACCTTTTATTATACATTGAGCATTACCCCACATGCCCGATGAGTTACAAGAAATGTTTGCTGGAGATGCTTGGTATCCCGTGGAACAATTTACTGTCGCTGTTTCACCGTATGTTGTCTTTCCTGAATTAAGCTGGATTGTTCCTTGCATTATTGCTGATGTGTTTCCACAGTCTGCAATTAAAATATTTGAATTTCTGGAAGCTGAAAAGAAAACTTTGATGTTTATTACCATCATGTATTCCTTAACTTTTTAGTTACAACAAATTCTCACTTAAGAATATCATCTTACCCTTTATGATACACTGCGGTATGATAGTCCATGCCCCAGATGAATTACAAGAAATGTTTGCTGTGGTTGCCTGGTATCCTGTAGTACAGTTTACAGAAGCTGTTGCTCCGTATGTTGTATTTCCTGAATCAAGCTGAATAATTCCGTTTGATATATTCATTTGTGTACCACAGTCTGCAAAGTATATTGAATAGTTACTTAATTTATTAAATATGAATCCAATTAATTGAAAAAAAATTAATTGAGCGCTAATACATACATGAAAGCTGAATCAAACCATTAATACATCAATTCAACATAGTTGTCAGATTATTTTAACTAGCACTGCATTTAACGCAAAATTAGGTAGATAATAACAAAATATTACAAACGAGTACACATGTTTTCACTTTCTACAAGAAATAGAAATAAGAGCAAGTTGTGCAAACAAAGCAGGGTTTGTTCAAAGTGCACCCGAAATTTATTTGCATCTAAGTAGCTATCATTTCGCTCTAGAACCTAATTTGAACATTAATCACATGTTATACATCCGCCGTTCGTAATAGTTAAATGTACGCTCTAGGGATAACTGTGTTGTTGTATCATTTAATAAAATTAACATAATCAAAAAGTGTTCATATACTAGCCAGATATAACGTTCATTCAAATTAGCTCGAACAAAATCAGAGTTAAACTTTGTAATTGCTCATTATCCTACCTTTTATAACACATTGAGCACTATCCCACATGCCGGATGAGTTACAAGAAATGTTTGCTGGAGTTGCTTGGTACCCTGTAGAACAATTTACTGTCGCTGTTTCACCATATGTTGTTTTTCCTGAATTGAGCTGGATTGCTCCATTTGAAATGTTTGTTGGTAGACCACAGTCTGTAAAAAACAATTTACTGACAATAAATTATTTGCCTGTGTTAACCTTATCCATGACAGTGGATTAAAAATTAGTTTAAATATTAAAACATAGTTTAATTCGACAAATATCGGAAAATTACAATAATCTTTTTCCAAATGTTTATGCATACTAACACGAGTTTCTCGTGATGAACAATAACAATAAATTAAAATATGTCTATCATTTGATAATAAAAAACAACTAGAATAGAATTTAGTTTTGATAAGTAGTGTACCTTGTATTAGACATTTCGCAATACTCCATATGCCAGTCGAGTTACATGAAATCTTTGTTGTGGTTGTTTTGTATCCTGTAGAACAGTTTACTGTCGCTGTTTCCCCGTCTGTTGTTTTACCTGAATCAAGGTTTGCCGAACCGTTTGCAATTACAGGTAGCGATCCACAGTCTGTAAGGAAAAATAAATCGAAACAATGAAAGCTGCACCTTACTTTATCTTTACAAAAACATTGCAAAAGACAGAAAAGTAATTAATAATTATAAAATTTATATGATTGTGGCATCTCTGAAAATAATTAAACCAGACTAAATACTGATTAATTTTAAAATAATTATGATTGTGGGATCTCTGAAAATAATAAAACCAGAAAACATTCAAACACTGCGTATAACAGTAACCGTTTAAGTGCCTTCTGGTTAAAAACAATCCCTTCTTTTTGTAGTTTTTGACGGTATTTAAATTTGAAGATAAATTGATTGTTTTCATATTTATTACAATAATACAAACTTAAAACGACATTAAAATCGTTTTGTAAACATCTTAATCTTCATGATTTAGAGTGCATATCAATTCAGGAACAACCTTTTTCAATTCTAATGCGTTTCCGTTACTGCAAACTATCGGGCAAAATCAAGCAAGTCTACAATTGGTAGAGTTCTGTGTCTTTTCTGCGCAACAATTCAAAGTATTAAATGATGTCTGATCAGGAATATATTCATGAAATAACTAACCCCTGACACAAACGGCACTATTCCACGCGCCAGATGAGTTACATGAAATGTTTGATGGGTTTGCTTGAAATCCTGTAGAACAGTTAACTGTCGCCATTGCTCCGTATGTTGTTGTATTCGCAGCATTTAGTTGGATAGTTCCATTTACTATTGCTGGTAGTGCTCCGCAATCTGTGTACAAAATAAACGAAAATAATAATGATCAAAATTATCTGTTAATTCGACTTTCAAACGTAAGTTGCTATCTATTATTAACTAAAATATTGTGAGATTATTTAATTTCGCGTAGAATTAATTTCTGATTACTATTCCTATATCCGATATCCGCGTAAAGTAATCCCCCGAGAAATGTATGAATAACATTTCTTGCGATTGCTACAAATGTCCATAGAGACAAATTAAATTAGACATTTTCCTCTTCAGTCTGTGGACATATCTATGTAACGGGTGGTCTCAACATTTATTTTATATAATATTTTAAAATACAGATAGCTTTTAACTAAATAACTAAAAATGAGATATTACACCGACTATTAAACTATGTATGATATGTGCATGATCAGTTTTTGCTATAAATGTTCAACTTGTTCACCTTAGGACTCTTATGCATTAACAAGTATGGTACAAAAGGAACTTAAATTTCTTATTTTTTTATCGGGGCGCACTTATAAGATATTTTTTAAGCCCATATGATATAAATGCACTTATTTGTTTTGTGAATAGTGCTAAAACTTGTATCGCCTTGCCTCGTTATCACAAATCTTGAGAAAGAGGAAAATCAAATGCGTCATTTAAACATATATTATTATAAAGAGTCAACAACAATGTTGCTTTCAATGAGCAATCCTCTGTAATTGTAAAATTATCTTTTGGCTAGGAAATCATGTTGAGGCACTAACATGTCTATATAACAGAATGCAGGATGTGCTTTTACTTTTCCTTACGTGACAGAGCAATTCTCGAATCGTGTTTATGTACCGTACCGATGTGTTGTATTCTTTTAAATGTGATCTAATGAAAAAGAAATTTAATATTTTAGCAATTACGCCATGTTTCCCATCCTTTCTATGCATGCAATTCGTCTTCAAGATTTAATTTTACTCTTGCTCTAACAAGATGTACACCAGCCCAAAATAATCAATAGAAGTGTAAGGCAGTATTGGAAAATAGATAGATAAACGTCATGATATCTTACCCTTAATAATACACTGAGCATTGCCCCACACGCCAGATGAGTTACAAGATATGTTTGCTGGAGTAGCTTGGTACCCAGTAGAACAGTTTACTGTCGCTGTTTCGCCGTATGTAGTTTTACCTGATGTTGGCTGGATTGTCCCATGCGATATTGCTGATGTGTTTCCACAGTCTGTATATTAGTACAAAACATAAAATATTAAAAAAGATAATGAAAATAATAAGGAGTGTAGATGATAAACATTTATCCTCAAACTTTCATTTACGAAATTAAATTTCACAACTGCATATCAACTTACCCTTTATTGTACACTGAGGAACGATATTCCATGCCCCGGATGAATTACAGGAAATGTTTGCCGTGTTTGCCTGGTATCCTGTAGTACAATTAACAGTGGCAGTTGCTCCGTATGTTGTATTTCCTGAATCAAGCTTAATTGTTCCATTGGAAATGTTATTTGGTTGTCCACAGTCTGCAAAAATATAACTGACAATTTATTTATTGCCATAAGCAAAGCTTATACGACGTTCGTTGATGAATTAATATTTCTTAAAATGGGAAAAATATTTTAAGATAAGCAGCAACTATGAAAGAATGGGCTGGTTTAACTTTAATGCAACGCATAATATAAAATTTTCACAATGAAATTTAACAATTAATGATAGCGTGCCTATAGTTATAAAATTCTGCAGCTCAACATGACCGGATGTTATATAAACACTTTACCTTTTATTATACATTGAGCAAAACCCCACATGCCTGATGAGTTACATGAAATGTTTGCTGGAGTTGCATTGTACCCTGTGGAACAATTTACTGTCGCTGTTTCACCGTACGTTGTCTTTCCTGAATTAAGCTGGATTGTTCCGTGCGATATTGCTGATGTGTTTCCACAGTCTGTAATTAAAAATATAAAATTTCTGGAAAGCTTAAAAGAAAACTTTGATGTATATTACCAAAATTTATTCCTAAACCTTTAAGTTATAACGAATTCTCACTAAAGAATATCATCTTACCCTTTATGATACACTGAGGAACGATATTCCATGCCCCGGATGAATTACAAGAAATTGTTGGAGTGTTTGCCTGGTATCCTGTAGTACAGTTTACTGAAGCTGTTGCTCCGTATGTTGTATTTCCTGAATCCAGCTGAATAAATCCGTTTGATATATTGATTGGTGCCCCACAGTCTGCAAAGAATATTCAATATTTACTGAATTAATTCAATATGAACTCAATCAATTCAAACATGTTCATAGAGTGCTAATACTATTAAAAACGAGAAAATATCTTTCACCTTTCAGATAAAAAGAAATAAGGTCAAGTTGTGCAAACAAAGCAGGGTAGTAAAAAGTGCACACGTAATTTGAAATGCATCTATGTAGCTATCCGTTCACCTCAGAACCTAACTTGGACATTTATCACATACATTCGCCCTACTTAATAGATAAATACACGCCGCGCTAAGGGTAACTGTGTTGTGGTATCATTTAATAAGATTAACATTATCAAAAAGTGTTCATAAGCTAGCCAGATATAACGTTCATTTAAATAAGCAATTATAACAAAATCAATATTCATACATGTAATTTTTATGATACCTTTGATTACACATTGAGCACTACCCCACATTCCCGATGAGTTACAAGAAATGTTTGCTGGAGTCGCTTGGTACCCTGTAGAACAATTAACTGTCGCTGTTTCACCATATGTTGTTTTTCCTGAATTGAGCTGGATTGCTCCGTTGGAAATATTTGTTAATTGTCCACAGTCTGAAATAAAACATATACAAACTGACAATTATAAGTTTCCTGTTTTTACCAAATCCATGTCAATAGAATAATAAATTGAATACGAAAACATAGTTTAAATCGAAAAATCTCGGAAAATTACATCTTTGTTTCAAATGAATATGCACCCCGACATGAGTTTCTCATGATGAACAATGATAATGAATTATAATATGTCTATCATTTGAAAATAAAACAGCTAGTATGGAATTTATGATTGAAAGGTATTTCACCTAGTATTTGACAGTTCGCACTACTCCATATGCCAGTCGAGTTACATGAAATCTTAGTTGTGGTTGTATTGTATCCTGTAGAACAGTTTATTGTCGCTGTTTCCCCGTCTGTTGTTTTACCAGAATCAAGCTTAGCCGAACCGTTTGCAATTATAGGTAGTTGTCCACAGTCTGTAATGATTAAAATATTGTTTAAGTGAAGGCTGCACTAACATGTTTGTGTAAAAAAAAACGTAACAGACTGAAAAAAATGAATAATTATCATTAAGTAATATGATTGTGGGATCATCAAACCAGATTAACAGCAAAACACTGTGTAAAGGAATACCCGATAAAAGTGCTTCGTTTTCACAACAATCCCTGAACCCTCCTATTTGTAGTCTTTGGTGATATGCAATTTTATAGATACATTTATATTATTGATATTGATTACAATAATACAAATTTTCTTTCTATTAAACGTAATAATATTTCTGAGAAAGAGTGCACATATATTCAGGAACAACCATGTTTCTGTTGTCATGCTTTTCTATCACTGCAAACAACCGTGCGCGATCGAGCGAGTCAAGAATTGGTGGATTGCTGTGTCTTTGCTGTGCACAAATTTTATTATTAAAATGAAATTTGATCAGGCATATATTTATGAAATAACTTACCCCTAACACACACAGCACTACTCCATGCGCCTGATGAGTTACATGAAATGTTGGATGGATTTGCTTGAAACCCTGTAGAACAGTTTACAATCGCCGTTGCTCCATATGTTGTTGTATTTCCGGAATCAAGCTGGATAGTTCCGTTTGATATTGTTGAAGGAATTCCACAGTCTGTATACAAAAAAACGAAAGGCATATTTATTATATAATCAACATTATTTGTAGATTTCAACCGTCAAAATGGAAGTAGAATCAATAAATAACTGAATTATCGCGAAGAACTAATTTCGCAAACAAGGCATAAGTGAAATTTTTCGTTTGCAGAATTCCGCTCACTTATAGCATTCTGATAAGACTTAATATTCAATTGTTTCGAAATAACTATTCAAACAGTGACAACAATTCACTTTTACATAACATAACGTTCGAGAAGTGCACAAATTCACAGATACAGATTAAAGAAAACATTTTCGCCTTCTGTCGTTGCTGACACGGACATTTTCAATCAGGTATCTATGAAGGTCTCAATATTTATTTTTTATATTGTATGTAATACAAATGACGTTGAACTAAATAATTAAAAAATGAGATATTACACAAACTATTAAACTATAAAACTACATGTACGATTGATTTTGTCAAGTTTGTCTAAGCGTTATACGATGAGGAGCCATCAATATGAGTATGATATGTGCAAGATCAGTTTATGCTATAAATGTTCAACGTGTTCGTTCACCTAAGGACTCTTATGCATTAACTTACACATGCATGGTACAAAAAGAACTTAAATTTCTTATTTTGTATCGGGGCGCACTTATAAGATATTCATAAGCCCAGATGATACAAATACACTTATTTGTTTTGTGAATAGTGCTAAAACTTGTATCGCCTTGCCTTGTTATCACAAATCTTGAGCCAAAAAGAAATTCAAATGCGTCATTTAAACAAATATTATTATAAAGAGCCAACAACAATGTTGCGTCCAATGAGCAATCCTCTGTAATTGTAAAATTATCTTTTGGCTCGGAAACCATGTTGAGGCACTAACATGTCTATATAACAGAATGCAGGATGTGCTTTTACTTTTCCTTACGTGACAGAGCAATTCTCGAATCGTGTTTATGTACCGTACCGATGTGTTGTATTCTTTTAAATGTGATCTAATGAAAAAGAAATTTAATATTTTAGCAATTACGCCATGTTTCCCATCCTTTCTATGCATGCAATTCGTCTTCAAGATTTAATTTTACTCTTGCTCTAACAAGATGTACACCAGCCCAAAATAATCAATAGAAGTGTAAGGCAGTATTGGAAAATAGATAGATAAACGTCATGATATCTTACCCTTAATAATACACTGAGCATTGCCCCACACGCCAGATGAGTTACAAGATATGTTTGCTGGAGTAGCTTGGTACCCAGTAGAACAGTTTACTGTCGCTGTTTCGCCGTATGTAGTTTTACCTGATGTTGGCTGGATTGTCCCATGCGATATTGCTGATGTGTTTCCACAGTCTGTATATTAGTACAAAACATAAAATATTAAAAAAGATAATGAAAATAATAAGGAGTGTAGATGATAAACATTTATCCTCAAACTTTCATTTACGAAATTAAATTTCACAACTGCATATCAACTTACCCTTTATTGTACACTGAGGAACGATATTCCATGCCCCGGATGAATTACAGGAAATGTTTGCCGTGTTTGCCTGGTATCCTGTAGTACAATTAACAGTGGCAGTTGCTCCGTATGTTGTATTTCCTGAATCAAGCTTAATTGTTCCATTGGAAATGTTATTTGGTTGTCCACAGTCTGCAAAAATATAACTGACAATTTATTTATTGCCATAAGCAAAGCTTATACGAGGTTCAATGATGAATTAATAGTTCCTACAACAGGAAAAATATTTTAAGATAAGCAGCAACTATGAAAGAATGGGCTGGTTTAACTTTAATGCAACGCATAATATAAAATTTTCACAATGAAATTTAACAACTAATGATAGCGTGCCTACAGTTATAAAATTCTGCAGCTCAACATGACCGGATATTATATAAACACTTTACCTTTTACTATACATTGAGCAAAACCCCACATGCCTGATGAGTTACATGAAATGTTTGCTGGAGTTGCATTGTACCCTGTGGAACAATTTACTGTCGCTGTTTCGCCGTACGTTGTATTTCCTGAATTAAGCTGGATTGTTCCGTGCGATATTGCTGATGTGTTTCCACAGTCTGTAATTAAAAATATAAAATTTCTGGAAAGCTTAAAAGAAAACTTTGATGTATATTACCAAAATTTATTCCTAAACCTTTAAGTTATAACGAATTCTCACTAAAGAATATCATCTTACCCTTTATGATACACTGAGGAACGATATTCCATGCCCCGGATGAATTACAAGAAATTGTTGGAGTGTTTGCCTGGTATCCTGTAGTACAGTTTACTGAAGCTGTTGCTCCGTATGTTGTATTTCCTGAATCCAGCTGAATAAATCCGTTTGATATATTGATTGGTGCCCCACAGTCTGCAAAGAATATTCAATATTTACTGAATTAATTCAATATGAACTCAATCAATTCAAACATGTTCATAGAGTGCTAATACTATTAAAAACGAGAAAATATCTTTCACCTTTCAGATAAAAAGAAATAAGGTCAAGTTGTGCAAACAAAGCAGGGTAGTAAAAAGTGCACACGTAATTTAAAATGCATCTATGTAGCTATCCGTTCACCTCAGAACCTAACTTGGACATTTATCACATACATTCGCCCTACTTAATAGATAAATACACGCCGCGCTAAGGGTAACTGTGTTGTGGTATCATTTAATAAGATTAACATTATCAAAAAGTGTTCATAAGCTAGCCAGATATAACGTTCATTTAAATAAGCAATTATAACAAAATCAATATTCATACATGTAATTTTTATGATACCTTTGATTACACATTGAGCACTACCCCACATTCCCGATGAGTTACAAGAAATGTTTGCTGGAGTCGCTTGGTACCCTGTAGAACAATTAACTGTCGCTGTTTCACCATATGTTGTTTTTCCTGAATTGAGCTGGATTGCTCCGTTGGAAATATTTGTTAGTTGTCCACAGTCTGAAATAAAACATATACAAACTGACAATTATGAGTTTCCTGTTTTTACCAAATCCATGTCAATAGAATAATAAATTGAATACGCAAACATAGTTTAAATCGAAAAATCTCGGAAAATTACATCTTTGTTTCAAATGAATATGCACCCCGACATGAGTTTCTCATGATGAACAATGATAATGAATTATAATATGTCTATCATTTGAAAATAAAACAGCTAGTATGGAATTTATGATTGAAAGGTATTTCACCTAGTATTTGACAGTTCGCACTACTCCATATGCCAGTCGAGTTACATGAAATCTTAGTTGTGGTTGTATTGTATCCTGTGGAACAGTTTATTGTCGCTGTTTCCCCGTCTGTTGTTTTACCAGAATCAAGCTTAGCCGAACCGTTTGCAATTATAGGTAGTGGTCCACAGTCTGTAATGATTAAAATATTGTTTAAGTGAAGGCTGCACTAACATGTTTGTGTAAAAAAAAACGTAACAGACTGAAAAAAAAAGAATAATTATCATTAAGTAATATGATTGTGGGATCATCAAACCAGATTAACAGCAAAACACTGTGTAAAGGAATACCCGATAAAAGTGCTTCGTTTTCACAACAATCCCTGAACCCTCCTATTTGTAGTCTTTGGTGATATGCAATTTTATAGATACATTTATATTATTGATATTGATTACAATAATACAAATTTTCTTTCTATTAAACGTAATAATATTTCTGAGAAAGTGTGCACATATATTCAGGAACAACCATGTTTCTGTTGTCATGCTTTTCTATCACTGCAAACAGCCGTGCGCGATCGAGCGAGTCAAGAATTGGTGGATTGCTGTGTCTTTGCTGTGCACAAATTTTATTATTAAAATGAAATTTGATCAGGCATATATTTATGAAATAACTTACCCCTAACACACACAGCATTACTCCATGCGCCTGATGAGTTACATGAAATGTTGGATGGATTTGCTTGAAACCCTGTAGAACAGTTTACAATCGCCGTTGCTCCATATGTTGTTGTATTTCCGGAATCAAGCTGGATAGTTCCGTTTGATATTGTTGATGGAATTCCACAGTCTGTATACAAAAAAACGAAAGGCATATTTATTATATAATCAACATTATTTGTAGATTTCAACCGTCAAAATGGAAGTAGAATCAATAAATAACTGAATTATCGCGAAGAACTAATTTCGCAAACAAGGCATAAGTGAAATTTTTCGTTTGCAGAATTCCGCTCACTTATAGCATTCTGATAAGACTTAATATTCAATTGTTTCGAAATAACTATTCAAACAGTGACAACAATTCACTTTTACATAACATAACGTTCGAGAAGTGCACAAATTCACAGATACAGATTAAAGAAAACATTTTCGCCTTCTGTCGTTGCTGACACGGACATTTTCAATCAGGTATCTATGAAGGTCTCAATATTTATTTTTTATATTGTATGTAATACAAATGACGTTGAACTAAATAATTAAAAAATAAGATATTACACAAACTATTAAACTATAAAACTACATGTACGATTGATTTTGTCAAGTTTGTCTAAGCGTTATACGATGAGGAGCCATCAATATGAGTATGATATGTGCAAGATCAGTTTATGCTATAAATGTTCAACGTGTTCGTTCACCTAAGGACTCTTATGCATTAACTTACACATGCATGGTACAAAAAGAACTTAAATTTCTTATTTTGTATCGGGGCGCACTTATAAGATATTCATAAGCCCAGATGATACAAATACACTTATTTGTTTTGTGAATAGTGCTAAAACTTGTATCGCCTTGCCTTGTTATCACAAATCTTGAGCCAAAAAGAAATTCAAATGCGTCATTTAAACAAATATTATTATAAAGAGCCAACAACAATGTTGCGTCCAATGAGCAATCCTCTGTAATTGTAAAATTATCTTTTGGCTCGGAAACCATGTTGAGGCACTAACATGTCTATATAACAGAATGCAGGATGTGCTTTTACTTTTCCTTACGTGACAGAGCAATTCTCGAATCGTGTTTATGTACCGTACCGATGTGTTGTATTCTTTTAAATGTGATCTAATGAAAAAGAAATTTAATATTTTAGCAATTACGCCATGTTTCCCATCCTTTCTATGCATGCAATTCGTCTTCAAGATTTAATTTTACTCTTGCTCTAACAAGATGTACACCAGCCCAAAATAATCAATAGAAGTGTAAGGCAGTATTGGAAAATAGATAGATAAACGTCATGATATCTTACCCTTAATAATACACTGAGCATTGCCCCACACGCCAGATGAGTTACAAGATATGTTTGCTGGAGTAGCTTGGTACCCAGTAGAACAGTTTACTGTCGCTGTTTCGCCGTATGTAGTTTTACCTGATGTTGGCTGGATTGTCCCATGCGATATTGCTGATGTGTTTCCACAGTCTGTATATTAGTACAAAACATAAAATATTAAAAAAGATAATGAAAATAATAAGGAGTGTAGATGATAAACATTTATCCTCAAACTTTCATTTACGAAATTAAATTTCACAACTGCATATCAACTTACCCTTTATTGTACACTGAGGAACGATATTCCATGCCCCGGATGAATTACAGGAAATGTTTGCCGTGTTTGCCTGGTATCCTGTAGTACAATTAACAGTGGCAGTTGCTCCGTATGTTGTATTTCCTGAATCAAGCTTAATTGTTCCATTGGAAATGTTATTTGGTTGTCCACAGTCTGCAAAAATATAACTGACAATTTATTTATTGCCATAAGCAAAGCTTATACGAGGTTCAATGATGAATTAATAGTTCCTACAACAGGAAAAATATTTTAAGATAAGCAGCAACTATGAAAGAATGGGCTGGTTTAACTTTAATGCAACGCATAATATAAAATTTTCACAATGAAATTTAACAACTAATGATAGCGTGCCTATAGTTATAAAATTCTGCAGCTCAACATGACCGGATATTATATAAACACTTTACCTTTTACTATACATTGAGCAAAACCCCACATGCCTGATGAGTTACATGAAATGTTTGCTGGAGTTGCATTGTACCCTGTGGAACAATTTACTGTCGCTGTTTCGCCGTACGTTGTATTTCCTGAATTAAGCTGGATTGTTCCGTGCGATATTGCTGATGTGTTTCCACAGTCTGTAATTAAAAATATAAAATTTCTGGAAAGCTTAAAAGAAAACTTTGATGTATATTACCAAAATTTATTCCTAAACCTTTAAGTTATAACGAATTCTCACTAAAGAATATCATCTTACCCTTTATGATACACTGAGGAACGATATTCCATGCCCCGGATGAATTACAAGAAATTGTTGGAGTGTTTGCCTGGTATCCTGTAGTACAGTTTACTGAAGCTGTTGCTCCGTATGTTGTATTTCCTGAATCCAGCTGAATAAATCCGTTTGATATATTGATTGGTGCCCCACAGTCTGCAAAGAATATTCAATATTTACTGAATTAATTCAATATGAACTCAATCAATTCAAACATGTTCATAGAGTGCTAATACTATTAAAAACGAGAAAATATCTTTCACCTTTCAGATAAAAAGAAATAAGGTCAAGTTGTGCAAACAAAGCAGGGTAGTAAAAAGTGCACACGTAATTTGAAATGCATCTATGTAGCTATCCGTTCACCTCAGAACCTAACTTGGACATTTATCACATACATTCGCCCTACTTAATAGATAAATACACGTCGCGCTAAGGGTAACTGTGTTGTGGTATCATTTAATAAGATTAACATTATCAAAAAGTGTTCATAAGCTAGCCAGATATAACGTTCATTTAAATAAGCAATTATAACAAAATCAATATTCATACATGTAATTTTTATGATACCTTTGATTACACATTGAGCACTACCCCACATTCCCGATGAGTTACAAGAAATGTTTGCTGGAGTCGCTTGGTACCCTGTAGAACAATTAACTGTCGCTGTTTCACCATATGTTGTTTTTCCTGAATTGAGCTGGATTGCTCCGTTGGAAATATTTGTTGGTTGTCCACAGTCTGAAATAAAACATATACAAACTGACAATTATAAGTTTCCTGTTTTTACCAAATCCATGTCAATAGAATAATAAATTGAATACGCAAACATAGTTTAAATCGAAAAATCTCGGAAAATTACATCTTTGTTTCAAATGAATATGCACCCCGACATGAGTTTCTCATGATGAACAATGATAATGAATTATAATATGTCTATCATTTGAAAATAAAACAGCTAGTATGGAATTTATGATTGAAAGGTATTTCACCTAGTATTTGACAGTTCGCACTACTCCATATGCCAGTCGAGTTACATGAAATCTTAGTTGTGGTTGTATTGTATCCTGTGGAACAGTTTATTGTCGCTGTTTCCCCGTCTGTTGTTTTACCAGAATCAAGCTTAGCCGAACCGTTTGCAATTATAGGTAGTTGTCCACAGTCTGTAATGATTAAAATATTGTTTAAGTGAAGGCTGCACTAACATGTTTGTGTAAAAAAAAACGTAACAGACTGAAAAAAATGAATAATTATCATTAAGTAATATGATTGTGGGATCATCAAACCAGATTAACAGCAAAACACTGTGTAAAGGAATACCCGTTAAAAGTGCTTCGTTTTCACAACAATCCCTGAACCCTCCTATTTGTAGTCTTTGGTGATATGCAATTTTATAGATACATTTATATTATTGATATTGATTACAATAATACAAATTTTCTTTCTATTAAACGTAATAATATTTCTGAGAAAGAGTGCACATATATTCATGAACAACCATGTTTCTGTTGTCATGCTTTTCTATCACTGCAAACAGCCGTGCGCGATCGAGCGAGTCAAGAATTGGTGGATTGCTGTGTCTTTGCTGTGCACAAATTTTATTATTAAAATGAAATTTGATCAGGCATATATTTATGAAATAACTTACCCCTAACACACACAGCACTACTCCATGCGCCTGATGAGTTACATGAAATGTTGGATGGATTTGCTTGAAACCCTGTAGAACAGTTTACAATCGCCGTTGCTCCATATGTTGTTGTATTTCCGGAATCAAGCTGGATAGTTCCGTTTGATATTGTTGAAGGAATTCCACAGTCTGTATACAAAAAAACGAAAGGCATATTTATTATATAATCAACATTATTTGTAGATTTCAACCGTCAAAATGGAAGTAGAATCAATAAATAACTGAATTATCGCGAAGAACTAATTTCGCAAACAAGGCATAAGTGAAATTTTTCGTTTGCAGAATTCCGCTCACTTATAGCATTCTGATAAGACTTAATATTCAATTGTTTCGAAATAACTATTCAAACAGTGACAACAATTCACTTTTACATAACATAACGTTCGAGAAGTGCACAAATTCACAGATACAGATTAAAGAAAACATTTTCGCCTTCTGTCGTTGCTGACACGGACATTTTCAATCAGGTATCTATGAAGGTCTCAATATTTATTTTTTATATTGTATGTAATACAAATGACGTTGAACTAAATAATTAAAAAATGAGATATTACACAAACTATTAAACTATAAAACTACATGTACGATTGATTTTGTCAAGTTTGTCTAAGCGTTATACGATGAGGAGCCATCAATATGAGTATGATATGTGCAAGATCAGTTTATGCTATAAATGTTCAACGTGTTCGTTCACCTAAGGACTCTTATGCATTAACTTACACATGCATGGTACAAAAAGAACTTAAATTTCTTATTTTGTATCGGGGCGCACTTATAAGATATTCATAAGCCCAGATGATACAAATACACTTATTTGTTTTGTGAATAGTGCTAAAACTTGTATCGCCTTGCCTTGTTATCACAAATCTTGAGCCAAAAAGAAATTCAAATGCGTCATTTAAACAAATATTATTATAAAGAGCCAACAACAATGTTGCGTCCAATGAGCAATCCTCTGTAATTGTAAAATTATCTTTTGGCTCGGAAACCATGTTGAGGCACTAACATGTCTATATAACAGAATGCAGGATGTGCTTTTACTTTTCCTTACGTGACAGAGCAATTCTCGAATCGTGTTTATGTACCGTACCGATGTGTTGTATTCTTTTAAATGTGATCTAATGAAAAAGAAATTTAATATTTTAGCAATTACGCCATGTTTCCCATCCTTTCTATGCATGCAATTCGTCTTCAAGATTTAATTTTACTCTTGCTCTAACAAGATGTACACCAGCCCAAAATAATCAATAGAAGTGTAAGGCAGTATTGGAAAATAGATAGATAAACGTCATGATATCTTACCCTTAATAATACACTGAGCATTGCCCCACACGCCAGATGAGTTACAAGATATGTTTGCTGGAGTAGCTTGGTACCCAGTAGAACAGTTTACTGTCGCTGTTTCGCCGTATGTAGTTTTACCTGATGTTGGCTGGATTGTCCCATGCGATATTGCTGATGTGTTTCCACAGTCTGTATATTAGTACAAAACATAAAATATTAAAAAAGATAATGAAAATAATAAGGAGTGTAGATGATAAAAATTTATCCTCAAACTTTCATTTACGAAATTAAATTTCACAACTGCATATCAACTTACCCTTTATTGTACACTGAGGAACGATATTCCATGCCCCGGATGAATTACAGGAAATGTTTGCCGTGTTTGCCTGGTATCCTGTAGTACAATTAACAGTGGCAGTTGCTCCGTATGTTGTATTTCCTGAATCAAGCTTAATTGTTCCATCGGAAATGTTATTTGGTTGTCCACAGTCTGCAAAAATATAACTGACAATTTATTTATTGCCATAAGCAAAGCTTATACGAGGTTCAATGATGAATTAATATTTCTTAAAGCAGGAAAAATATTTTAAGATAAGCAGCAACTATGAAAGAATGGGCTGGTTTAACTTTAATGCAACGCATAATATAAAATTTTCACAATGAAATTTAACAATTAATGATAGCGTGCCTATAGTTATAAAATTCTGCAGCTCAACATGACCGGATGTTATATAAACACTTTACCTTTTATTATACATTGAGCAAAACCCCACATGCCTGATGAGTTACATGAAATGTTTGCTGGAGTTGCATTGTACCCTGTGGAACAATTTACTGTCGCTGTTTCACCGTACGTTGTCTTTCCTGAATTAAGCTGGATTGTTCCGTGCGATATTGCTGATGTGTTTCCACAGTCTGTAATTAAAAATATAAAATTTCGGGAAAGCTTAAAAGAAAACTTTGATGTATATTACCAAAATTTATTCCTAAACCTTTAAGTTATAACGAATTCTTACTAAAGAATATCATCTTACCCTTTATGATACACTGAGGAACGATATTCCATGCCCCGGATGAATTACAAGAAATGTTTGGAGTGTTTGCCTGGTATCCTGTAGTACAGTTTACTGAAGCTGTTGCTCCGTATGTTGTATTTCCTGAATCCAGCTGAATAATTCCGTTTGATATATTGATTGGTGCCCCACAGTCTGCAAAGAATATTCAATTTTTACTGAATTAATTCAATATGAACCCAATCAATTCAAACATGTTCATAGAGTGCTAATACTATTAAAAACGAGAAAATATGTTTCACCTTTCAGATAAAAAGAAATAAGGTCAAGTTGTGCAAACAAAGCAGGGTAGTAAAAAGTGCACACGTAATTTGAAATGCATGTAGCTATCCGTTCACCTCAGAACCTAACTTGGACATTTATCACATACATTCGCCCTACTTAATAGATAAATACACGTCGCGCTAAGGGTAACTGTGTTGTGGTATCATTTAATAAGATAAACATTATCAAAACGTGTTCATAAGCTAGCCAGATATAACGTTCATTTAAATAAGCAATTATAACAAAATCAATATTCATCCATGTAATTTTTATGATACCTTTGATTACACATTGAGCACTACCCCACATTCCCGATGAGTTACAAGAAATGTTTGCTGGAGTCGCTTGGTACCCTGTAGAACAATTAACTGTCGCTGTTTCACCATATGTTGTTTTTCCTGAATTGAGCTGGATTGCTCCGTTGGAAATATTTGTTGGTTGTCCACAGTCTGAAGTAAAACATATATACAAACTGACAATTATGCGTTTCCTGTTTTTACCAAATCCATGTCAATAGAATAATAAATTGAATACGAAAACATAGTTTAAATCGAAAAATCTCGGAAAATTACATCTTTGTTTCAAATGAATATGCTCCCCAACATGAGTTCCTCATGATGAACAATGATAATGAATTATAATATGTCTATCATTTGAAAATAAAACAGCTAGTATGGAATTTATGATTGAAAGGTATTTCACCTAGTATTTGACAGTTCGCACTACTCCATATGCCAGTCGAGTTACATGAAATCTTAGTTGCGGTTGTATTGTATCCTGTAGAACAGTTTATTGTCGCTGTTTCCCCGTCTGTTGTTTTACCAGAATCAAGCTTAGCCGAACCGTTTCCAATTATAGGTAGTGGTCCACAGTCTGTAATGATTAAAATAATGTTTAATTGAAGGCTGCACTAACATGTTTGTGTAAAAAAAAACGTAACAGACTGAAAAAAATGAATAATTATCATTAAGTAATATGATTGTGGGATCATCAAACCAGATTAACAGCAAAACACTGTGTAAAGGAATACCCGTTAAAAGTGCTTCGTTTTCACAACAATCCCTGAACCATCTTATTTGTAGTCTTTGGTGATATGCAATTTTATAGATACATTTATATTATTGATATTGATTACAATAATACAAATTTTCTTTCTATTAAACGTATTAATATTTCTGAGAAAGAGTGCACATATATTCAGGAAGAACCATGTTTCTGTTGTCATGCTTTTCTATCACTGCAAACAGCCGTGCGCGATCGAGCGAGTCAAGAATTGGTGGATTTCTGTGTCTTTGCTGTGCAAAAATTTTATTATTAAAATGAAATTTGATCAGGCATATATTTATGAAATAACTTACCCCTAACACACACAGTACTACTCCATGCGCCTGATGAGTTACATGAAATGTTGGATGGATTTGCTTGAAACCCTGTAGAACAGTTTACAATCGCCGTTGCTCCATATGTTGTTGTATTTCCTGAATCAAGCTGGATAGTTCCGTTTGATATTGTTGATGGAATTCCACAGTCTGTATACAAAAAAACGAAAGGCATATTTATTATATAATCAAAATTATTTGTAGATTTCAACCGTCAAAATGGAAGTAGAATCAATAAATAACTGAATTATTGCGAAGAACTAATTTCGCAAACAAGGCATAAGTGAAATTTTTCATTTGCAGAATTCCGCTCACTTATAGCATTCTGATAAGACTTAATATTCAATTGTTTCGAAATAACTATTCAAACAGTGACAACAATTCATTTTTACATAACATAACGTTCGAGAAGTGCACAAATTCACAGATACAGATTAAAGAAAACATTTTCGCCTTCTGTCGTCGCTGACACGGACATTTTCAATCAGGTATCTATGAAGGTCTCAATATTTATTTTTTATATTGTATGTAATACAAATGACGTTGAACTAAATAATTAAAAAATGAGATATTACACAAACTATTAAACTAACAACTACATGTACGATTGATTTTGTCAAGTTTGTCCAAGCGTTATACGATGAGGAGCCATCAATATGAGTATGATATGTGCAAGATCAGTTTATGCTATAAATGTTCAACGTGTTCACCTAAGGACTCTTATGCATTAACTTACACATGCATGGTACAAAAAGAACTTAAATTACTTATTTTGTATCGGGGCGCACTTATAAGATATTCATAAGCCCAGATGATACAAATACACTTATTTGTTTTGTGAATAGTGCTAAAACTTGTATCGCCTTGCCTTGTTATCACAAATCTTGAGAAAAAAGAAATTCAAATGCGTCATATAAACAAATATTATTATAAAGAGCCAACAACAATGTTGCGTCCAATGAGCAATCCTCTGTAATTGTAAAATTATCTTTTGGCTCGGAAACCATGTTGAGGCACTAACATGTCTATATAACAGCATGCAGGATGTGCTTTTACTTTTCCGTACGTGACAGAGCAATTCTCGAATCGTGTTTATGTACCGTACCGATGTGTTTTATTCTTTTAAATGTGATCTAATGAAAAAGAAATTTAATATTTTAGCAATTACGCCATGTTTCCCATCCTTTCTATGCATGCAATTCGTCTTCAAGATTTAATTTTACTCTTGCTCTAACAAGATGTACACCAGCCCAAAATAATCAATAGAAGTGTAAGGCAGTATTGGAAAATAGATAGATAAACGTCATGATATCTTACCCTTAATAATACACTGAGCATTGCCCCACACGCCAGATGAGTTACAAGATATGTTTGCTGGAGTAGCTTGGTACCCAGTAGAACAGTTTACTGTCGCTGTTTCGCCGTATGTAGTTTTACCTGATGTTGGCTGGATTGTCCCATGCGATATTGCTGATGTGTTTCCACAGTCTGTATATTAGTACAAAACATAAAATATTAAACAAGAAATATCTTTAAAAAAGATAAACGGCGTTGATGGAAAAGATTTATATATGCATGTATATAAGAAAGAAAGAAATACAGATAGGCAAAGCAGACACAGTTTAGTTATTTTATTTTAACTGTTATAGCTGTTGACGAACCCTCCCTGCCTTCTTAGTATGACTTAAAGATTAAGCGACCGAATCATGACAACTCATAAATTTATTGAAAGTGTCTTTCAAAAAAAATGTTGAAGCTGTTGCAACAATTTCATACAGTGATAACAAGTCGATTAAAGAAGCAAAATATTCAGTTTCAATAAAATACCTCGTGTAGAGTGAGAATTCAAGATGAATAAATGTCCTTGAAATTTAATAAATATAAATAATAACAGCCTGTTACAAGAGCGAAATCTACCAAATTTTACGTATATTAAGTTTAAAAAAAGTGTCCGTCCTGAGTATTGAACCCGGGGCCTCCGCTTGAGAGGCGAGAGTGTTAGCCACTACACTACAATGAACATGTCTTACGAACTTGAAATTAACAATCAGTATAAAAGGAACTAGAAAGGAACCAGTAAGAACTAGGAATATCTACACTTCTCTTTCGTTTTACACTGTGTATTGTATGCAAGTGACACCCAAGAATATTCCATATAATATTGTATTTAAGCCATCAATATTGACTTAACTGGTTACTTAAATCTTAAATATGTTTTTCCTCCAATACAACACCCACTTACAACCAATCTAATTAATCTATTTGATTTTTCCGCTGCATAATAATAAAATCCCACTAGATACCTCTCAAGCCTGCTAGATGCCTCTCTGGTGTTAATAGCTACCAATCGAAATAGTTTATTTCATTTTCCCTCTGCATAATAAGAGAATACGAGTATTATTTACAACATTTCATTGGTCCAAAAACTAGGTCAAAAGTGAGCTTAGACAGCTAACGCCGAAAAAGATAATGAAAATAATAAGGAGTGTAGATGATAAAAATTTATCCTCAAACTTTCATTTACGAAATTAAATTTCACAACTGCATATCAACTTACCCTTTATTGTACACTGAGGAACGATATTCCATGCCCCGGATGAATTACAGGAAATGTTTGCCGTGTTTGCCTGGTATCCTGTAGTACAATTAACAGTGGCAGTTGCTCCGTATGTTGTATTTCCTGAATCAAGCTTAATTGTTCCATCGGAAATGTTATTTGGTTGTCCACAGTCTGCAAAAATATAACTGACAATTTATTTATTGCCATAAGCAAAGCTTATACGAGGTTCAATGATGAATTAATATTTCTTAAAGCAGGAAAAATATTTTAAAATAAGCAGCAACTATGAAAGAATGGGCTGGTTTAACTTTAATGCAACGCATAATATAAAATTTTCACAATGAAATTTAACAATTAATGATAGCGTGCCTATAGTTATAAAATTCTGCAGCTCAACATGACCGGATGTTATATAAACACTTTACCTTTTATTATACATTGAGCAAAACCCCACATGCCTGATGAGTTACATGAAATGTTTGCTGGAGTTGCATTGTACCCTGTGGAACAATTTACTGTCGCTGTTTCACCGTACGTTGTCTTTCCTGAATAAAGCTGGATTGTTCCGTGCGATATTGCTGATGTGTTTCCACAGTCTGTAATTAAAAATATAAAATTTCGGGAAAGCTTAAAAGAAAACTTTGATGTATATTACCAAAATTTATTCCTAAACCTTTAAGTTATAACGAATTCTTACTAAAGAATATCATCTTACCCTTTATGATACACTGAGGAACGATATTCCATGCCCCGGATGAATTACAAGAAATGTTTGGAGTGTTTGCCTGGTATCCTGTAGTACAGTTTACTGAAGCTGTTGCTCCGTATGTTGTATTTCCTGAATCCAGCTGAATAATTCCGTTTGATATATTGATTGGTGCCCCACAGTCTGCAAAGAATATCGAATTTTTACTGAATTAATTCAATATGAACCCAATCAATTCAAACATGTTCATAGAGTGCTAATACTATTAAAAACGAGAAAATATGTTTCACCTTTCAGATAAAAAGAAATAAGGTCAAGTTGTGCAAACAAAGCAGGGTAGTAAAAAGTGCACACGTAATTTGAAATGCATGTAGCTATCCGTTCACCTCAGAACCTAACTTGGACATTTATCACATACATTCGCCCTACTTAATAGATAAATACACGTCGCGCTAAGGGTAACTGTGTTGTGGTATCATTTAATAAGATAAACATTATCAAAACGTGTTCATAAGCTAGCCAGATATAACGTTCATTTAAATAAGCAATTATAACAAAATCAATATTCATCCATGTAATTTTTATGATACCTTTGATTACACATTGAGCACTACCCCACATTCCCGATGAGTTACAAGAAATGTTTGCTGGAGTCGCTTGGTACCCTGTAGAACAATTAACTGTCGCTGTTTCACCATATGTTGTTTTTCCTGAATTGAGCTGGATTGCTCCGTTGGAAATATTTGTTGGTTGTCCACAGTCTGAAGTAAAACATATATACAAACTGACAATTATGCGTTTCCTGTTTTTACCAAATCCATGTCAATAGAATAATAAATTGAATACGAAAACATAGTTTAAATCGAAAAATCTCGGAAAATTACATCTTTGTTTCAAATGAATATGCTCCCCAACATGAGTTCCTCATGATGAACAATGATAATGAATTATAATATGTCTATCATTTGAAAATAAAACAGCTAGTATGGAATTTATGATTGAAAGGTATTTCACCTAGTATTTGACAGTTCGCATTACTCCATATGCCAGTCGAGTTACATGAAATCTTAGTTGCGGTTGTATTGTATCCTGTAGAACAGTTTATTGTCGCTGTTTCCCCGTCTGTTGTTTTACCAGAATCAAGCTTAGCCGAACCGTTTCCAATTATAGGTAGTGGTCCACAGTCTGTAATGATTAAAATAATGTTTAATTGAAGGCTGCACTAACATGTTTGTGTAAAAAAAAACGTAACAGACTGAAAAAAATGAATAATTATCATTAATATGATTGTGGGATCATCAAACCAGATTAACAGCAAAACACTGTGTAAAGGAATACCCGTTAAAAGTGCTTCGTTTTCACAACAATCCCTGAACCATCTTATTTGTAGTCTTTGGTGATATGCAATTTTATAGATACATTTATATTATTGATATTGATTACAATAATACAAATTTTCTTTCTATTAAACGTATTAATATTTCTGAGAAAGAGTGCACATATATTCAGGAAGAACCATGTTTCTGTTGTCATGCTTTTCTATCACTGCAAACAGCCGTGCGCGATCGAGCGAGTCAAGAATTGGTGGATTTCTGTGTCTTTGCTGTGCAAAAATTTTATTATTAAAATGAAATTTGATCAGGCATTTATTTATGAAATAACTTACCCCTAACACACGCAGTACTACTCCATGCGCCTGATGAGTTACATGAAATGTTGGATGGATTTGCTTGAAACCCTGTAGAACAGTTTACAATCGCCGTTGCTCCATATGTTGTTGTATTTCCTGAATCAAGCTGGATAGTTCCGTTTGATATTGCTGATGGAATTCCACAGTCTGTATACAAAAAAACGAAAGGCATATTATTATATAATCAAAATTATTTGTAGATTTCAACCGTCAAAATGGAAGTAGAATCAATAAATAACTGAATTATTGCGAAGAACTAATTTCGCAAACAAGGCATAAGTGAAATTTTTCATTTGCAGAATTCCGCTCACTTATAGCATTCTGATAAGACTTAATATTCAATTGTTTCGAAATAACTATTCAAACAGTGACAACAATTCATTTTTACATAACATAACGTTCGAGAAGTGCACAAATTCACAGATACAGATTAAAGAAAACATTTTCGCCTTCTGTCGTCGCTGACACGGACATTTTCAATCAGGTATCTATGAAGGTCTCAATATTCATTTTTTATATTGTATGTAATACAAATGACGTTGAACTAAATAATTAAAAAATGAGATATTACACAAACTATTAAACTAACAACTACATGTACGATTGATTTTGTCAAGTTTGTCCAAGCGTTATACGATGAGGAGCCATCAATATGAGTATGATATGTGCAAGATCAGTTTATGCTATAAATGTTCAACGTGTTCACCTAAGGACTCTTATGCATTAACTTACACATGCATGGTACAAAAAGAACTTAAATTACTTATTTTGTATCGGGGCGCACTTATAAGATATTCATAAGCCCAGATGATACAAATACACTTATTTGTTTTGTGAATAGTGCTAAAACTTGTATCGCCTTGCCTTGTTATCACAAATCTTGAGAAAAAAGAAATTCAAATGCGTCATATAAACAAATATTATTATAAAGAGCCAACAACAATGTTACGTCCAATGAGCAATCCTCTGTAATTGTAAAATTATCTTTTGACTCGGAAACCATGTTGAGGCACTAACATGTCTATATAACAGCATGCAGGATGTGCTTTTACTTTTCCGTACGTGACAGAGCAATTCTCGAATCGTGTTTATGTACCGTACCGATGTGTTTTATTCTTTTAAATGTGATCTATTGAAAAAGAAATTTAATATTTTAGCAATTACGCCATGTTTCCCATCTTTTCTTTGCATGCAATTCGTCTTCAAGATTTAATTTTACTCTTGCTCTAACAAGATGTACACCAGCCCAAAATAATCAATAGAAGTGTAAGGCAGTATTGGAAAATAGATAGATAAACGTCATGATATCTTACCCTTAATAATACACTGAGCATTGCCCCACACGCCAGATGAGTTACAAGATATGTTTGCTGGAGTAGCTTGGTACCCAGTAGAACAGTTTACTGTCGCTGTTTCGCCGTATGTAGTTTTACCTGATGTTGGCTTGATTGTCCCATGCGATATTGCTGATGTGTTTCCACAGTCTGTATATTAGTACAAAACATAAAATATTAAACAAGAAATATCTTTAAAAAAGATTAAACGGCGTTGATGGAAAAGATTTATATATGCATGTATATAAGAAAGAAAGAAATACAGATAGGCAAAGCAGACACAGTTTAGTTATTTTATTTTAACTGTTATAGCTGTTGACGAACCCTCCCTGCCTTCTTAGTATGACTTAAAGATTAAGCGACCGAATCATGACAACTCATAAATTTATTGAAAGTGTCTTTCAAAAAAAATGTTGAAGCTGTTGCAACAATTTCATACAGTGATAACAAGTCGATTAAAGAAGCAAAATATTCAGTTTCAATAAAATACCTCGTGTAGAGTGAGAATTCAAGATGAATAAATGTCCTTGAAATTTAATAAATATAAATAATAACAGCCTGTTACAAGAGCGAAATCTACCAAATTTTACGTATATTAAGTTTAAAAAAAGTGTCCGTCCTGAGTATTGAACCCGGGGCCTCCGCTTGAGAGGCGAGAGTGTTAGCCACTACACTACAATGAACATGTCTTACGAACTTGAAATTAACAATCAGTATAAAAGGAACTAGAAAGGAACCAGTAAGAACTAGGAATATCTACACTTCTCTTTCGTTTTACACTGTGTATTGTATGCAAGTGACACCCAAGAATATTCCATATAATATTGTATTTAAGCCATCAATATTGACTTAACTGGTTACTTAAATCTTAAATATGTTTTTCCTCCAATACAACACCCACTTACAACCAATCTAATTAATCTATTTGATTTTTCCGCTGCATAATAATAAAATCCCACTAGATACCTCTCAAGCCTGCTAGATGCCTCTCTGGTGTTAATAGCTACCAATCGAAATAGTTTATTTCATTTTCCCTCTGCATAATAAGAGAATACGAGTATTATTTACAACATTTCATTGGTCCAAAAACTAGGTCAAAAGTGAGCTTAGACAGCTAACGCCGAAAAAGATAATGAAAATAATAAGGAGTGTAGATGATAAAAATTTATCCTCAAACTTTCATTTACGAAATTAAATTTCACAACTGCATATCAACTTACCCTTTATTGTACACTGAGGAACGATATTCCATGCCCCGGATGAATTACAGGAAATGTTTGCCGTGTTTGCCTGGTATCCTGTAGTACAATTAACAGTGGCAGTTGCTCCGTATGTTGTATTTCCTGAATCAAGCTTAATTGTTCCATCGGAAATGTTATTTGGTTGTCCACAGTCTGCAAAAATATAACTGACAATTTATTTATTGCCATAAGCAAAGCTTATACGAGGTTCAATGATGAATTAATATTTCTTAAAGCAGGAAAAATATTTTAAAATAAGCAGCAACTATGAAAGAATGGGCTGGTTTAACTTTAATGCAACGCATAATATAAAATTTTCACAATGAAATTTAACAATTAATGATAGCGTGCCTATAGTTATAAAATTCTGCAGCTCAACATGACCGGATGTTATATAAACACTTTACCTTTTATTATACATTGAGCAAAACCCCACATGCCTGATGAGTTACATGAAATGTTTGCTGGAGTTGCATTGTACCCTGTGGAACAATTTACTGTCGCTGTTTCACCGTACGTTGTCTTTCCTGAATAAAGCTGGATTGTTCCGTGCGATATTGCTGATGTGTTTCCACAGTCTGTAATTAAAAATATAAAATTTCGGGAAAGCTTAAAAGAAAACTTTGATGTATATTACCAAAATTTATTCCTAAACCTTTAAGTTATAACGAATTCTTACTAAAGAATATCATCTTACCCTTTATGATACACTGAGGAACGATATTCCATGCCCCGGATGAATTACAAGAAATGTTTGGAGTGTTTGCCTGGTATCCTGTAGTACAGTTTACTGAAGCTGTTGCTCCGTATGTTGTATTTCCTGAATCCAGCTGAATAATTCCGTTTGATATATTGATTGGTGCCCCACAGTCTGCAAAGAATATCAATTTTTACTGAATTAATTCAATATGAACCCAATCAATTCAAACATGTTCATAGAGTGCTAATACTATTAAAAACGAGAAAATATGTTTCACCTTTCAGATAAAAAGAAATAAGGTCAAGTTGTGCAAACAAAGCAGGGTAGTAAAAAGTGCACACGTAATTTGAAATGCATGTAGCTATCCGTTCACCTCAGAACCTAACTTGGACATTTATCACATACATTCGCCCTACTTAATAGATAAATACACGTCGCGCTAAGGGTAACTGTGTTGTGGTATCATTTAATAAGATAAACATTATCAAAACGTGTTCATAAGCTAGCCAGATATAACGTTCATTTAAATAAGCAATTATAACAAAATCAATATTCATCCATGTAATTTTTATGATACCTTTGATTACACATTGAGCACTACCCCACATTCCCGATGAGTTACAAGAAATGTTTGCTGGAGTCGCTTGGTACCCTGTAGAACAATTAACTGTCGCTGTTTCACCATATGTTGTTTTTCCTGAATTGAGCTGGATTGCTCCGTTGGAAATATTTGTTGGTTGTCCACAGTCTGAAGTAAAACATATATACAAACTGACAATTATGCGTTTCCTGTTTTTACCAAATCCATGTCAATAGAATAATAAATTGAATACGAAAACTAAGTTTAAATCGAAATGTCTCGGAAAATTACATCTTTGTTTCAAATGAATATGCACCCCGACATGCGTTTCTCATGATGAACAATGATAATGAATTATAATATGTCTATCATTTGAAAATAAAACAGCTAGTATGGAATTTATGATTGAAAGGTATTTCACCTAGTATTTGACAGTTCGCACTACTCCATATGCCAGTCGAGTTACATGAAATCTTAGTTGTGGTTGTATTGTATCCTGTAGAACAGTTTATTGTCGCTGTTTCCCCGTCTGTTGTTTTACCAGAATCAAGCTTAGCCGAACCGTTTGCATATATAGGTAGTGGTCCGCAGTCTGTAATGATTACAATATTGTTTAATTGAAGACTGCACTAACATGTTTGTGTAAAAAAAAAAAACGTAACAGACTGACAAAAATGAATAATTATCATTAAGTAATATGATTGTGGGATCATCAAACCAGATTAACAGCAAAACACTGTGTAAAAGAATACCCGTTAAAAGTGCTTCGTTTTCACAACAATCCCTGAACCCTCCTATTTGTAGTCTTTGGTGATATGCAATTTTATAGATACAATTATATTATTGATATTGATTACAAAAATAAAAATTTTCTTTCTCTTAAACGTAATAATACTTCTGAGAAAGAGTGCACATATATTCAGGAACAACCATGTTTCTGTTGTCATGCTTTTCTATCACTGCAAACAGCCGTGCGCGATCGAGCGAGTCAAGAATTGGTGGATTGCTGTGTCTTTGCTGTGCAAACATTTTATTATTAAAATGAAATTTGATCAGGCATATATTTATGAAATAACTTACCCCTAACACACACAGCACTACTCCATGCGCCTGATGAGTTACATGAAATGTTGGATGGATTTGCTTGAAACCCTGTAGAACAGTTTACAATCGCCGTTGCTCCATATGTTGTTGTATTTCCTGAATCAAGCTGGATAGTTCCGTTTGATATTGTTGAAGGAATTCCACAGTCTGTATACAAAAAAACGAAAGGCATATTTATTATATAATCAAAATTATTTGTAGATTTCAACCGTCAAAATGGAAGTAGAATCAATAAATAACTGAATTATCGCGACGAACTAATTTCGCAAACAAGGCATACGTGAAATTTTTCGTTTGCAGAATTCCGCTCACTTATAGCATTCTGATAAGACTTAATATTCAATTGTTTCGAAATAACTATTCAAACAGTGACAACAATTCACTTTTACATAACATAACGTTCGAGAAGTGCACAAATTCACAGATACAGATTAAAGAAAACATTTTCGCCTTCTTTCGTTGCTGACACGGACATTTTCAAGCAGGTATCTATGAAGGTCTCAATATTTATTTTTTATATTGTATGTAATACAAATGACGTTGAACTAAATAATTAAAAAATGAGATATTACACAAACTATTTAACTAACAGCTACATGTACGATTGATTTTGTCATGTTTGTCCAAGCGTTATACGATGAGGAGCCATCAATATGAGTATGATATGTGCAAGATCAGTTTATCCTATAAATGTTCAACGTGTTCACCTAAGGACTCTTATGCATTAACTTACACATGCATGGTACAAAAATAACTTAAATTTCTTATTTTTTATCGGGGCGCATTTATAAGATATTCATAAGCCCAGATGATACAAATACACTTATTTGTTTTGTGAATAGTGCTAAAACTTGTATCGCCTTGCCTTGTTATCACAAATCTTGAGAAAAAAGAAATTCAAATGCGTCATATAAACAAATATTATTATAAAGAGCCAACAACAATGTTGCGTCCAATGAGCAATCCTCTGTAATTGTAAAATTATCTTTTGGCTCGGAAATCATGTTGAGGCACTAACATGTCTATACATGTATAACAGCATGCAGGATGTGCTTTTACTTTTCCTTACGTGACAGAGCAATTCTCGAATCGTGTTTATGTACCGTACCGATGTGTTGTATTCTTTTAAATGTGATCTAATGAAAAAGAAATTTAAAATTTTAGCAATTACGCCATGTTTCCCAATCTTTCTATGCATGCAATTCGTCTTCAATATTTAATTTTACTCTTGCTCTAACAAGATGTACACCAGCCCAAAATAATCAATAGAAGTGTAAGGCAGTATTGGAAAATAGATAGATAAACGTCATGATATCTTACCCTTAATAATACACTGAGCAATGCCCCACACGCCAGATGAGTTACAAGATATGTTTGCTGGAGTAGCTTGGTACCCAGTAGAACAGTTTACTGTCGCTGTTTCGCCGTATGTAGTTTTACCTGATGTTGGCTGGATTGTCCCATGCGATATTGCTGATGTGTTTCCACAGTCTGTATATTAGTACAAAACATAAAATATTAAAAAAAGATAATGAAAATAATAAGGCGTGTAGATGATAAACATTTATCCTCAAACTTTCATTTACGAAATTAAATTTCACAACTGCATATCAACTTACCCTTTATTGTACACTGAGGAACGATATTCCATGCCCCGGATGAATTACAGGAAATGTTTGCCGTGTTTGCCTGGTATCCTGTAGTACAATTAACAGTGGCAGTTGCTCCGTATGTTGTATTTCCTGAATCAAGCTTAATTGTTCCATTGGAAATGTTATTTGGTTGTCCACAGTCTGCAAAAATATAACTGACAATTTATTTATTGCCATAAGCAAAGCTTATACGAGGTTCAATGATGAATTAATAGTTCCTAAAACAGGAAAACTATTTTAAGATAAGCAGCAACTATGAAAGAATGGGCTGGTTTAACTTTAATGCAACGCATAATATAAAATTTTCACAATGAAATTTAACAACTAATGATAGCGTGCCTACAGTTATAAAATTCTGCAGCTCAACATGACCGGATATTATATAAACACTTTACCTTTTACTATACATTGAGCAAAACCCCACATGCCTGATGAGTTACATGAAATGTTTGCTGGAGTTGCATTGTACCCTGTGGAACAATTTACTGTCGCTGTTTCACCGTACGTTGTATTTCCTGAATTAAGCTGGATTGTTCCGTGCGATATTGCTGATGTGTTTCCACAGTCTGTAATTAAAAATATAAAATTTCTGGAAAGCTTAAAAGAAAACTTTGATGTATGCTACCAAAATGTATTCCTAAACCTTTAAGTTATAACGAATTCTCACTTAAGAATATCATCTTACCCTTTATGATACACTGAGGAACGATATTCCATGCCCCGGATGAATTACAAGAAATGTTTGGAGTGTTTGCCTGGTATCCTGTAGTACAGTTTACTGAAGCTGTTGCTCCGTATGTTGTATTTCCTGAATCCAGCTGAATAAATCCGTTTGATATATTGATTGGTGCCCCACAGTCTGCAAAGAATATTCAATATTTACTGAATTAATTCAATATGAACCCAATCAATTTAAACATGTTCATAGAGTGCTAATACTATTAAAAACGAGAAAATATCTTTCACCTTTCAGATAAAAAGAAATAAGGTCAAGTTGTGCAAACAAAGCAGGGTAGTAAAAAGTGCACACGTAATTTGAAATGCATCTATGTAGCTATCCGTTCACCTCAGAACCTAACTTGGACATTTATCACATACATTCGCCCTACTTAATAGATAAATACACGTCGCGCTAAGGGTAACTGTGTTGTGGTATCATTTAATAAGATTAACATTATCAAAAAGTGTTCATAAGCTAGCCAGATATAACGTTCATTTAAATAAGCAATTATAACAAAATCAATATTCATACATGTAATTTTTATGATACCTTTGATTACACATTGAGCACTACCCCACATTCCCGATGAGTTACAAGAAATGTTTGCTGGAGTCGCTTGGTACCCTGTAGAACAATTAACTGTCGCTGTTTCACCATATGTTGTTTTTCCTGAATTGAGCTGGATTGCTCCGTTGGAAATATTTGTTGGTTGTCCACAGTCTGAAATAAAACATATACAAACTGACAATTATGAGTTTCCTGTTTTTACCAAATCCATGTCAATAGAATAATAAATTGAATACGAAAACATAGTTTAAATCGAAATGTCTCGGAAAATTACATCTTTGTTTCAAATGAATATGCACCCCGACATGCGTTTCTCATGATGAACAATGATAATGAATTATAATATGTCTATCATTTGAAAATAAAACAGCTAGTATGGAATTTATGATTGAAAGGTATTTCACCTAGTATTTGACAGTTCGCACTACTCCATATGCCAGTCGAGTTACAAGAAATCTTAGTTGTGGTTGTATTGTATCCTGTAGAACAGTTTACTGTCGCTGTTTCCCCGTCTGTTGTTTTACCAGAATCAAGCTTAGCCGAACCGTTTGCGATTATAGGTAGTGATCCACAATCTGTAATGCACAATATATCGTAACAATGAAAGCTGCCCCTTACTTTATCTTTACAATAAAGATTGCAAAAGACAGAAAAGAAATGAATAATTATACAGCGGATCTCTGAAAATGATCAACCCAGACTGAATACTGATTAATTATGAAATAAATATGATGTGGAATCTCTGAAAATCATAAAACCAGAAAACAGTCAAACGCTGTGTAAAACAGTTACTGTTTAAAGTGCTTCTGATTCACAACAATCCCTCCTTTTTGTAGTTTTTACGTTATTTAAATTTGAAGATACATTTATTGTTTTGATATTTTTTACAATTATACAAACTTACATCGATTCTTAGAATCGTTCTTTTAAACATCTTAATATTCATGATGTAGAGTGCATCTTTATTCAGGAACAACAATGTTTCTGTTCTCAAGCGTTGCAATCACTGCAAATCAAGCAAGTCTACTATTGGTTGAGTAATGTGTCTTTTCTGTGCAACAATTCATATAACTAAATTATATCTGATCAGGCCTTTATTTATGAAATAACTAACCCCTAACACACACAGCACTACTCCATGCTCCAGATGAGTTACATGAAATGTTTGATGGGTTTGCTTGAAACCCTGTAGAACAGTTAACTGTCGCCGTTGCTCCGTATGTTGTTGTATTTCCAGAATTAAGCTGGATAGTTCCATTTGATAATGTTGATGGGGTTCCGCAGTCTGTGTATAAAATATATCTAATATAAAAACAGTTAAACATCTTTCATTATTACGAAGACTTTTATAAAAAGTGACTTAATATTCAAATAAGGCAATACTAGTATTGAATCCTTTTCAAACTCACATTAATTATTACATTACATTTACTTTTGCTACACCCATATTAAAGATCATAATTGTACACTATCTTACCCTTGATAATACATTGAGCACTATCCCACATGCCCGATGAGGTACAAGAAATGTTTGCTGGAGTTGCTTGGTATCCTGTAGAACAGTTTACGATCGCTGTTTCACCATATGTTGTTTTTCCAGATATAAGCTGGATTGAACCGTTCAAAATGGTTGCTGGTTGTCCGCAGTCTGTAAGGAAACATTTTATATACAATATTACATTGGTTTTAACTTATGTTTTCTCTTTGTTCAATTTTAGAGCAGAATAAATATGAATTGCGCTGACTTTCTTTAAAATTAAATAGTTATTTAGCTACAGAATGTGAAATTCTTCAGCGGAACTTAAATTCCATTAGTTTATTCTCTTACCTTTTATGTTACATTGAGCACTACTCCATAGGCCTGAAGAGTTACACGAAATGTTTGTTATGGTTGCATTATATCCAGTAGAACAGTTAACTGTCGCTGTTGCTCCGTCTGTTGTTTTTCCTGAATCAAGCTGAATCGTACCGTTTGCAATTGGGGATGGTATTCCACAGTCTGTAATGACATGTCTTGTGTTAATCGAAAAGCTGCAATACACTTTATGAATACCAGGTCATTGAAAAAGTAAATATTATTTAAAACAGATAGATTGTATTGTTAAATATTATACTCAACTCTTGCTAACATAAAGGCGAATAAACAGTTAAGCGCGCCGGATCACTGTTGCAATATCTGTTAAAGTGTGATTCTTGTTCCCAGAAATTATTCATTCCTCGCAGTGACGCATTTTGGTGATATTTAAATTTGAGAATGGATTTTAATGGTCATATTTATATTACTTATAACATAAACTCAAAGTGATTGCAAACAAATTCCTTGTGAAAATTGTAGTTTTCGATATAAATATTTCATATATGCATTAGCGGCAACCGCAAGCATTTGCATCACAGCACATTAAAGACATACTCCAACAATATCAGTCAATGAATTGTTCGTATTCTGTGTTTTGTCCGATATTGTATGTGAAAAAAAAGCATCGAAAATATAAAAAACTAACCCCTGACACACACAGCACTACTCCATGCGCCAGATGAGTTACATGAAATGTTTGATGGGTTTGCTTTAAACCCTGTAGAACAGTTAACTGTCGCCGTTGCTCCGTATGTTGTTGTATTTCCAGAATCAAGCTGGATAGTTCCATTTGATATTGTTAATGGTGTTCCGCAGTCTGTGTTTAACATATATCTAATATAAGAACATTTTAACATCTTTCATTATTACGAAGACTACTATAAAAAGTATCTTTATATACAAAAAAGGCAAGACTAGCATGGACTACTTTAAAAAATAAGTCACATAAATTATTACATTACATTTTATGTGCTATAGCGATATTAAAGATCATATTTGCACACTATCTTACCCGTGATAATACATTGAGCACTACCCCACATGCCAGAAGAGTTACAAGAAATGTTTGCTGGAGTTGCATGGTATCCTGTAGAACAGTTTACGATCGCTGTTTCACCGTATGTAGTTTTTCCAGAAACAGGCAATATTGATCCGTTCAAAATGGTTGCTGGCTGTCCGCAGTCTGTAAGGAAACATTTTATGTACAATGATTGTATCGCCATTTACAAAGCTTATCCAAAGATCACATAATGATCAATATCTTAATGGCAGTCTTGTTTAAAACGGGCAAATGTTTTCTTCTCTGTTCAACTTTTGCGCATCATTTTCTGTAATAAAAATAGTAATTAAGCTATAAAATGTCAAAATCATGCAGCTGAACTTAAATTCAATTTGATAATTCTCTTACCTTTTATGTAACATTGAGCACTACTCCATAGGCCTAAAGAGTTGCACGAAATGTTTGTTATGGTTGCATTATATCCTGCAGAACAGTTAACTGTCGCTGTTGCTCCGTCTGTTGTTTTTCCTGAATCAAGCTGAATCGTACCGTTTGCAATTAGGGATGGTATTCCACAGTCTGTAATGACATATCTTGTGTTAATCGGAAATTGCAATACACTTTATGAATACCAGGTCATTGAAAAAGTAAATATTATTATAAAAAAGATATTGTGATGTTAAATATTATACTCAACTCTTGCTTACATAAAGGCGATTAAACAGGTAAGCTCGCCGGATCAGGGTTGCAATATCTGTTAAAGTGTGATTCTTGATCCCAGAAATTATTCATTCCTCGCAGTGACGCATTTTGGTGATATTTAAATTTGAGAAAGGATTTTAATGTTCATATTTATATTACTTATAACTTTAACTCGAATTGCAAACAAATTCCTTGTGAAAATTGTAGTATTCGATATAAATATTTCATATGCATAAGCGGCAACCGCAAGCATTTGCATCACAGCACATTAAAAGACATACTCGAACAATATCAGTCAATGAATTGTTTGTATTCTGTGTTTTGTCCAATAATTTTATGTGAAAAAAGCTTCCAAAGATATTAATAACTAACCCCTGACACACACAGCAGTACTCCATGCGCCAGTTGAGTAACATGAAATGTTTGATTGGTTTGCTTGAAAACCCGTAGAACAGTTAACTGTCGCCGTTGCTCCGTATGTTGTTGTATTTCCAGAATCAAGCTGGATAGTTCCATTTGATAATGTTGATGGGGTTCCGCAGTCTGTGTATAAATATATATATAAATTAAATATAAGAACAGTTAAACATCTTCCATTATTGCGAAGACTATTATAAAAAGTGACATAATATTCAAATAAGGCAATACTAGTATTGAATCCTTTTCAAACTCACATTAATTATTACATTACATTTACTTTTGCTACACCCATATTAAAGATCATAATTGTACACTATCTTACCCTTGATAATACATTGAGCACTATCCCACATGCCCGATGAGGTACAAGAAATGTTTGCTGGAGTTGCTTGGTATCCTGTAGAACAGTTTACGATCGCTGTTTCACCATATGTTGTTTTTCCAGATATAAGCTGGATTGAACCGTTCAAAATGGTTGCTGGTTGTCCGCAGTCTGTAAGGAAACATTTTATATACAATATAACATTGGTTTTAACTAATGTTTTCTTCTTTGTTTAATTTTAGAGCAGAACAAACATGAATTGCGCTGATTTTCTTTAAAATTAAATAGTTATTTAGCTACAGAATGTGAAATTCTTCAGCTGAACTTAAATTCCATTAGTTTATTATCTTACTTTTTATGTTACATTGAGCACTACTCCATAGGCCTGAAGAGTTACACGAAATGTTTGTTATGGTTGCATTATATCCAGTAGAACAGTTAACTATCGCTGATGCTCCGTCTGTTGTTTTTCCTGAATCAAGCTGAATCGTACCGTTTGCAATTGGGGATGGTATTCCACAGTCTGTAATGACATGTCTTGTGTTAATCGAAAAGCTGCAAAACACTTTATGAATACCAGGTCATTGAAAAAGTAAATATTATTTAAAACAGATAGATTGTATTGTTAAATATTATACTCAACTCTTGCTAACATAAAGGCGAATAAACAGTTAAGCGCGCCGGATCACTGTTGCAATATCTGTTAAAGTGTGATTCTTGTTCCCAGAAATTATTCATTCCTCGCAGTGACGCATTTTGGTGATATTTAAATTTGAGAATGATTTAAATGGTCATATTTATATTACTTATAACATAAACTCAAAGTGATTGCAAACAAATTCCTTGTGAAAATTGTAGTTTTCGATATAAATATTTCATATATGCATTAGCGGCAACCGCAAGCATTTGCATCACAGCACATTAAAGACATACTCCAACAATATCAGTCAATGAATTGTTCGTATTCTGTGTTTTGTCCGATATTGTATGTGAAAAAAAGCATCCAAAGATATAAAAAAAACTAACCCCTGACACACACAGCACTACTCCATGCGCCAGATGAGTTACATGAAATGTTTGATGGGTTTGCTTGAAACCCTGTAGAACAGTTAACTGTCGCCGTTGCTCCGTATGTTGTTGTATTTCCAGAATCAAGCTGGATAGTTCCATTTGATATTGTTAATGGTGTTCCGCAGTCTGTGTATAACATATATCTAATATAAGAACATTTTAACATCTTTCATTATTACGAAGACTATTATAAAAAGTATCTTTATATACAAATAAGGCAAGACTACCATGGACTACTTTAAAAAATAAGTACATAAATTATTACATTACATTTTATGTGCTATACCGATATTAAAGATCATATTTGCACACTATCTTACCCGTGATAATACATTGAGCACTACCCCACATGCCAGAAGAGTTACAAGAAATGTTTGCTGGAGTTGCATGGTATCCTGTAGAACAGTTTACGATCGCTGTTTCACCGTATGTAGTTTTTCCAGAAACAGGCAATATTGATCCGTACAAAATGGTTGCTGGCTGTCCGCAGTCTGTAAGGAAACATTTTGTACAATGATTGTATCGCCTTTTACAAAGCTTATCCAAAGATCAAATAATGATCAATATCTTAATGGCAATCTTGTTTAAAACGGGCAAATGTTTCCTTCTTTGTTCAACTTTTGCGCATCATTTTCTGTAATAAAAATAGTAATTAAGCTATAAATTGTCAAAATCATGCAGCTGAATTTAAATTCAATTTGATAATTCTCTTACCTTTTATGTTACATTGAGCACTACTCCATAGGCCTAAAGAGTTGCACGAAATGTTTGTTATGGTTGCATTATATCCTGCAGAACAGTTAACTGTCGCTGTTGCTCCGTCTGTTGTTTTTCCTGAATCAAGCTGAATCGTACCGTTTGCAATTAGGGATGGTATTCCACAGTCTGTAATGACATATCTTGTGTTAATCGGAAATTGCAATACACTTTATGAATACCAGGTCATTGAAAAAGTAAATATTATTATAAAAAAGATATTGTGATGTTAAATATTATACTCAACTCTTGCTTACATAAAGGCGATTAAACATTTAAGATCGCCGGATCAGGGTTGCAATATCTGTTAAAGTGTGATTCTTGTTCCCAGAAATTATTCATTCCTCGCAGTGACGCATTTTGGTGATATTTAAATTTGAGAAAAGATTTTAATGTTCATATTTATATTACTTATAACTTTAACTCGAATTGCAAACAAATTCCTTGTGAAAATTGTAGTATTCGATATAAATATTTCATATATGCATTAGCGGCAACCGCAAGCATTTGCATCACAGCACATTAAAAGACATACTCCAACAATATCAGTCAATGAATTGTTCGTATTCTGTGTTTTGTCCAATAATTTTATGTGAAAAAAGCTTCCAAAGATATTAATAACTAACCCCTGACACACACAGCAGTACTCCATGCGCCAGTTGAGTAACATGAAATGTTTGATTGGTTTGCTTGAAAACCCGTAGAACAGTTAACTGTCGCCGTTGCTCCGTATGTTGTTGTATTTCCAGAATCAAGCTGGATAGTTCCATTTGATAATGTTGATGGGGTTCCGCAGTCTGTGTATAAATATATAGCTAACTTAAATATAAGAACAGTTAAACATCGTCAATTATTGCGAAGACTATTATAAAAGTGACTTAATATTCAAATAAGGCAATACTAGTATTGAATGCTTTTCAAACTCACATTAATTATTACATTACATTTACTGTTGCTACACCCATATTAAAGATCATAATTGTACACTATCTTACCCTTGATAATACATTGAGCACTATCCCACATGCCCGATGAGGTACAAGAAATGTTTGCTGGAGTTGCTTGGTATCCTGTAGAACAGTTTACGATCGCTGTTTCACCATATGTTGTTTTTCCAGATATAAGCTGGATTGAACCGTTCAAAATGGTTGCTGGTTGTCCGCAGTCTGTAAGGAAACATTTTATATACAATATTACATTGGTTTTAACTTATGTTTTCTTCTTTGTTCAATTTTAGAGCAGAACAAATATGAATTACGCTGATTTTCTTTAAAATTAAATATTTATTTAGCTACAGAATGTGAAATTCTTCAGCTGAACTTAAATTCCATTAGTTTATTCTCTTACCTTTTATGTTACATTGAGCACTACTCCATAAGCCTGAAGAGTTACACGAAATGTTTGTTATGGTTGCATTATATCCAGTAGAACAGTTAACTATCGCTGTTGCTCCGTCTGTTGTTTTTCCTGAATCAAGCTGAATCGTACCGTTTGCAATTGGGGATGGTATTCCACAGTCTGTAATGACATGTCTTGTGTTAATCGAAAAGCTGCAATACACTTTATGAATACCAGGTCATTGAAAAAGTAAATATTATTTAAAACAGATAGATTGTATTGTTATATATTATACTCAACTCTTGCTAACATAAAGATGAATAAACAGTTAAGCGCGCCGGATCACTGTTGCAATATCTGTTAAAGTGTGATTCTTGTTCCCAGAAATTATTCATTCCTCGCAGTGACGCATTTTGGTGATATTTAAATTTGAGAATGATTTAAATGGTCATATTTATATTACTTATATATAAACTCAAAGTGATTGCAAACAAATTCCTTGTGAAAATTGTAGTTTTCGATATAAATATTTCATATATGCATTAGCGGCAACCGCAAGCATTTGCATCACAGCACATTAAAAGACATACTCCAACAATATCAGTCAATGAATTGTTCGTATTCTGTGTTTTGTCCGATATTGTATGTGTAAAAAGGCATCCAAAGATATAAAAAAAACTAACCCCTGACACACACAGCACTACTCCATGCGCCTGATGAAGTACATGAAATGTTTGATGGGTTTGCTTGAAACCCTGTAGAACAGTTAACTGTCGCCGTTGCTCCGTATGTTGTTGTATTTCCAGAATCAAGCTGGATAGTTCCATTTGATATTGTTAATGGTGTTCCGCAGTCTGTGTATAACATATATCTAATATAAGAACATTTTAACATCTTTCATTATTACGAAGACTATTATAAAAAGTATCTTTATATACAAATAAGGCAAGACTAGCATGGACTACTTTAAAAAAAATAAGTCACATAAATTATTACATTACATTTTATGTTCTACACCAATATTAAAGATCATATTTGCACACTATCTTACCCTTGATAATACATTGAGCACTATCCCACATGCCCGATGAGGTACAAGAAATGTTTGCTGGAGTTGCTTGGTATCCTGTAGAACAGTTTACGATCGCTGTTTCACCATATGTTGTTTTTCCAGGCATATGCTGGATTAAACCGTTCAAAATGGTTGCTGGTTGTCCGCAGTCTGTAAGGAAACATTTTATTTACAATATTACATTGGCGTTTACTAACCCTATCCAAAGATCACAGAATGATCAATATCTTAAAAGCAATCTATGTTCAAACGGGCAAATGTTTTCTTCTTTGTTCAATTTAAGAGCAGAACAAACATGAATTGCGCTGATTTTCTTTAAAATTAAATAGTTATTTAGCTACAGAATGTGAAAATTCTGCAGCTGAACTTAAATTCAATTTGATATTCTCTTACCTTTTATGTTACATTGAGCACTACTCCATAGGCCTGAAGAGTTGCACGAAATGTTTGTTATGGTTGCATTATATCCTGCAGAACAGTTAACTGTCGCTGTTGCTCCGTCTGTTGTTTTCCCTGAATCAAGCTGAATCGTACCGTTTGCAATTGGGGATGGTATTCCACAGTCTGTAATGACATATCTTGTGTTAATCGGAAAGCTGCAATACACTTTATGAATACCAGGTCATTGAAAAAGTAAATATTATTATAAAACAGATAGATTGTGATGTTAAATATTATACTCAACTCTTGCTAACATAAAGGCGAATAAACAGTTAAGCGCGCCGGATCACTGTTGCAATATCTGTTAAAGTGTGATTCTTGTTCCCAGAAATTATTCATTCCTCGCAGTGACGCATTTTGGTGATATTTAAATTTGAGAATGATTTAAATGGTCATATTTATATTACTTATAACATAAACTCAAAGTGATTGCAAACAAATTCCTTGTGAAAATTGTAGTTTTCGATATAAATATTTCATATATGCATTAGCGGCAACCGTAAGCATTTGCATCACAGCACATTAACAGACATACTCCAACAATATCAGTCAATGAATTGTTCGTATTCTGTGTTTTGTCCGATATTGTATGTGAAAAAAAGCATCCAAAGATATAAAAAAAACTAACCCCTGACACACACAGCACTACTCCATGCGCCAGATGAGTTACATGAAATGTTTGATGGGTTTGCTTGAAACCCTGTAGAACAGTTAACTGTCGCCGTTGCTCCGTATGTTGTTGTATTTCCAGAATCAAGCTGGATAGTTCCATTTGATATTGTTACTGGTGTTCCGCAGTCTGTGTATAACATATATCTAATATAAGAACATTTTAACATCTTTCATTATTACGAAGACTATTATAAAAAGTATCTTTATATACAAATAAGGCAAGACTACCATGGACTACTTTAAAAAATAAGTACATAAATTATTACATTACATTTTATGTTCTACACCGATATTAAAGATCATATTTGCACACTATCTTACCCGTGATAATACATTGAGCACTACCCCACATGCCCGATGAGTTACAAGAAATGTTTGCTGGAGTTGCATGGTATCCTGTAGAACAGTTTACGATCGCTGTTTCACCGTATGTAGTTTTTCCAGAAACAGGCAATATTGATCCGTACAAAATGGTTGCTGGCTGTCCGCAGTCTGTAAGGAAACATTTTGTACAATGATTGTATCGCCTTTTACAAAGCTTATCCAAAGATCAAATAATGATCAATATCTTAATGGCAATCTTGTTTAAAACGGGCAAATGTTTCCTTCTTTGTTCAACTTTTGCGCATCATTTTCTGTAATAAAAATAGTAATTAAGCTATAAAATGTCAAAATCATGCAGCTGAACTTAAATTCAATTTGATATATCTCTTACCTTTTATGTTACATTGAGCACTACTCCATAGGCCTAAAGAGTTGCACGAAATGTTTGTTATGGTTGCATTATATCCTGCAGAACAGTTAACTGTCGCTGTTGCTCCGTCTGTTGTTTTCCCTGAATCAAGCTGAATCGTACCGTTTGCAATTAGGGATGGTATTCCACAGTCTGTAATGACATATCTTGTGTTAATCGGAAAGCTGCAATACACTTTATGAATACCAAGTCATTGAAAAAGTAAATATTATTATAAAAAAGATATTGTGATGTTAAATATTATACTCAACTCTTGCTTACATAAAGGCGATTAAACATTTAAGATCGCCGGATCAGGGTTGCAATATCTGTTAAAGTGTGATTCTTGTTCCCAGAAATTATTCATTCCTCGCAGTGACGCATTTTGGTGATATTTAAATTTGAGAAAAGATTTTAATGTTCATATTTATATTACTTATAACTTTTAAATTAACTCGAATTGCAAACAAATTCCTTGTGAAAATTGTAGTATTCGATATAAATATTTCATATGCATTAGCGGCAACCGCAAGCATTTGCATCACAGCACATTAAAAGACATACTCGAACAATATCAGTCAATGAATTGTTTGTATTCTGTAATTTGTCCGATAATTTTATGTGAAAAAAAGCTTCCAAAGATATTAATAACTAACCCCTGACACACACAGCAGTACTCCATGCGCCAGTTGAGTAACATGAAATGTTTGATTGGTTTGCTTGAAACCCCGTAGAACAGTTAACTGTCGCCGTTGCTCCGTATGTTGTTGTATTTCCAGAATCAAGCTGGATAGTTCCATTTGATAATGTTGATGGGGTTCCGCAGTCTGTGTATAAATATATAGCTAACTTAAATATAAGAACAGTTAAACATCGTCAATTATTGCGAAGACTATTATAAAAAGTGACTTAATATTCAAATAAGGCAATACTAGTATTGAATCCTTTTCAAACTCACATTAATTATTACATTACATTTACTTTTGCTACACCCATATTAAAGATCATAATTGTACACTATCTTACCCTTGATAATACATTGAGCACTATCCCACATGCCCGATGAGGTACAAGAAATGTTTGCTGGAGTTGCTTGGTATCCTGTAGAACAGTTTACGATCGCTGTTTCACCATATGTTGTTTTTCCAGATATAAGCTGGATTGAACCGTTCAAAATGGTTGCTGGTTGTCCGCAGTCTGTAAGGAAACATTTTATATACAATATTACATTGGTTTTAACTTATGTTTTCTTCTTTGTTCAATTTTAGAGCAGAACAAATATGAATTACGCTGATTTTCTTTAAAATTAAATAGTTATTTAGCTACAGAATGTGAAATTCTTCAGCTGAACTTAAATTCCATTAGTTTATTCTCTTACCTTTTATGTTACATTGAGCACTACTCCATAAGCCTGAAGAGTTACACGAAATGTTTGTTATGGTTGCATTATATCCAGTAGAACAGTTAACTATCGCTGTTGCTCCGTCTGTTGTTTTTCCAGAATCAAGCTGAATCGTACCGTTTGCAATTGGGGATGGTATTCCACAGTCTGTAATGACATGTCTTGTGTTAATCGAAAAGCTGCAATACACTTTATGAATACCAGGTCATTGAAAAAGTAAATATTATTTAAAACAGATAGATTGTATTGTTATATATTATACTCAACTCTTGCTAACATAAAGGCGAATAAACAGTTAAGCGCGCCGGATCACTGTTGCAATATCTGTTAAAGTGTGATTCTTGTTCCCAGAAATTATTCATTCCTCGCAGTGACGCATTTTGGTGATATTTAAATTTGAGAATGATTTAAATGGTCATATTTATATTACTTATATATAAACTCAAAGTGATTGCAAACAAATTCCTTGTGAAAATTGTAGTTTTCGATATAAATATTTCATATATGCATTAGCGGCAACCGCAAGCATTTGCATCACAGCACATTAAAAGACATACTCCAACAATATCAGTCAATGAATTGTTCGTATTCTGTGTTTTGTCCGATATTGTATGTGAAAAAAGGCATCCAAAGATATAAAAAAAACTAACCCCTAACACACACAGCACTACTCCATGCGCCTGATGAAGTACATGAAATGTTTGATTGGTTTGCTTGAAACCCTGTAGAACAGTTAACTGTCGCCGTTGCTCCGTATGTTGTTGTATTTCCAGAATCAAGCTGGATAGTTCCGTTTGATATTGTTAATGGTGTTCCGCAGTCTGTGTATAACATATATCTAATATAAGAACATTTTAACATCTTTCATTATTACGAAGACTATTATAAAAAGTATCTTTATATACAAATAAGGCAAGACTAGCATGGACTACTTTACAAAATAAGTCACATAAATTATTACATTACATTTTATGTGCTACACCGATATTAAAGATCATATTTGCACACTATCTTACCCGTGATAATACATTGAGCACTACCCCACATGCCCGATGAGTTACAAGAAATGTTTGCTGGAGTTGCATGGTATCCTGTAGAACAGTTTACGATCGCTGTTTCACCGTATGTAGTTTTTCCAGAAACAGCAATATTGATCCGTTCAAAATGGTTGCTGGCTGTCCGCAGTCTGTAAGGAAACATTTTATTTACAATATTACATTGGCGTTTACTAACCCTATCCAAAGATCACATAATGATCAATATCTTAATGGCAATCTTGTTTAAAACGGGCAAATGTTTCCTTCTTTGTTCAACTTTTGCGCATCATTTTCTGTAATAAAATAGTAATTAAGCTATAAGAATGTCAAAATCATGCAGCTGAACTTAAATTCGATTTGATAATTCTCTTACCTTTTATGATACATTGAGCACTACTCCATAGGCCTAAAGAGTTGCACGAAATGTTTGTTATGGTTGCATTATATCCTGCAGAACAGTTAACTGTCGCTGTTGCTCCGTCTGTTGTTTTCCCTGAATCAAGCTGAATCGAACCGTTTGCAATTAGGGATGGTATTCCACAGTCTGTAATGACATAACTTGTGTTCATCGGAAAGCTGCAATACACTTTATGAATACCAGGTCATTGAAAAAGTAAATATTATTATAAAAAAGATATTGTGATGTTAAATATTATACTCAACTCTTGCTTACATAAAGACGAATAAACAGTTAAGCGCGCCGGATCACTGTTGCAATATCTGTTAAAGTGTGATTCTTGTTCCCAGAAATTATTCATTCCTCGCAGTAACGCTTTTTATGATTTTTAAATTTGAGAATAAACGTATGGTTCATATTAACTTATAACAATAAATTTAAGTGATTAAGTGATTGCAAGCAAATAACTTGTGAAAATCGTCATATTCGTTTTAAATATTCCATATGCAAATGCAGCAAATGAAAGCATTTTCGTCACAAAAATTACAAGACATACTCGAGCAAGATTAGTCTACGAAGTTTTCGCGTTATGTGTTTTTGCCCATAAAGTAATGTAAATAAATTATCTCAAGATATAAGTAACTAACCCCTGACACACACAGCACTACTCCATGCGCCAGATGAAGTACATGAAATGGTTGATGGGTTTGCTTGAAACCCTGTAGAACAGTTAACTGTCGCCGTTGCTCCGTATGTTTTTGTATTTTTAGAATCAAGCTGGATAGTTCCATTTGATATCGTTGATGGTGTTCCGCAGTCTGTGTATAAAATATATCTAATATAAGAACATTTAAACAATTTTCGTTATTATTATATATTTACGTAGAATATTAAAAAAAAATATTTTTATACATTTAAGGTGAGTATCGAATCTGTTTAAAACCTCACTTAAAATATGTTTTTACATTTTATTTGCTATACCGATATCGAAAATCTTAATTTCACACTAGCTTACCCTTGATAATACACTGAGCACTACCCCACATGCCCGATGAGGTACAAGAAATGTTTAAATGTATTTATTGGATGCATATATACATGTATTTATGGTCGTGTGTGGCAAAACAATATGTGTTTTTTACAATTATTGACATGTATGCACCTTAGCATCATCCCATTTAAATTCAAAGTATACCTCGAATACACATAATACATCATTTAATTATTCATGTTTCTATTTTGCGAACAGTACTGTCGAACTGGTTTTATTCGCGTTAGTTTTAGTTTCGTTAATATTCGCGAATCACTTACATTGCGAACTCATAAATACCGCGAATAAATGATAAGTATTCAAATATTCGAAAATAAGTTTATCCCCAAATAGGCAACTTAAAATAGAACTGTCTATAACTTTAAACGCCACCATTCATGTATTGGACTTAATATTTTAAATAGATCTGGAAAAAATATAAAATATTGTTTCCTTAAATTATGTTCAATTTATTTTTTTATTTTGTACGTGGATACCAAGCAATTGAGATTACGGTGTCTTGTATATGTCAAGTAAACAAAGTGCCTTATGGGAAGGTCCAATTTATTCCGTACATGTTCTCTATATATAGCACAATGATGATTCATGAACCTAAAACAGGGAACAATATAGCCAATTGTCAGAGCTGTTTGTTATGTTTCTCACCTTAACAAAAAAAAACATCATGCATAATAATTGTGTTTATTGATTGCCCGAAAGCTCAGTAAGGACAATGGTAGATAACTGTACAATTTACAAGACTTTTTGTTTTACAATGAAATCGTGACCACATTAAAAATTATACTCTTTTACCATTATGCTTCCGGTTTGAGTCAGATGACACAGATACTGTTATTATATTGTTATAAACAGATGAATAATGATAATTACAGGAGAAAATTGTTGAAAAAAATAATTTTGTTAGAAACATTTTAAGGTAAAACAATGTGGTACCTGCTATGTTGTCTTATCCCGGTGTTAAAATAAAGCATTTTCCACTCAAAATATCCAAAATAATTAATTACAATATCCACTTCAATGTTCCCTCTAGGGCCAACCAGTTTTTTGTCAAAATAACTTGAAAATATTGCTTACAAATCAAAATATAAACGCATCATTAATTGTCTCATGAGGTCACCCACCCATGCAAAAAGCATGTAAATCATGCGCAAAATTATATGTTTACCTATAGGACAATTTAAACCCTACATGTATAACAATGTAAATCTTGTGAGATGGTATTTGTGCAGTGTTTTGAAATTCATTATCGTGGCTGTTATAATAAGTTTTTTTATTTATTTGAGCGGAACGTGCTTAATTGTGACACCCGTATTAGACAACATAGCAGGTACCAAATTTTATTACTTTTCTAACAATTATTTTCCTGAACTTTTGTCTCCTGTTATTATCAACATTTATCTGTTTATAACAATATTAAAATAGTATTTTTTCAAAATTGTAAAAAAACTAATAATTTATTTTCACAGCTCATCACCAGCAAAACTGTATTGGATGCAAGATTGAATTTAAATTTAGCTTAAATGAATGAGGTCCGGTATAATGAAACAAACGGTGAAATATGAGTATTAAGATTTGTCACATTCAGTTAAAACCTGGACTGAATGTTATAAAGCTGAGAATGGAAACCAGTCTCAAATCTCAAGGATCTGATTGGCTGAAATGGCGACTGGTCGCCATTTCAGCCAATCAGATGCTTGAGATTTGAGACTGGTTTCCATGCTCAGTTTTATAACCTTGGCGTCAGCTTTTCAAAGAAGAGAGAAACAGAGAGAATGGTTAATAAAATGATTACCTTGAAATGAGACATATCAAACAATTACCAAAATGAGAACCCTAGGGGTTACAGCCTCGGAACGGTCAGTTTCAAATCAGCCACCAGGGGGGGGGGGGGGTTAAACCAGGTTCTAGGGAAAATCAACCTTACACTTGCCCAAACAGGTTCTCATATCAACAAACAAGTAGAAAGTGTCTTAGGTGTAAATATTAAGGTAAATATTTCAAGAAAAAAGGGAGTTAACGTTTCTACCATTCCAAGTATCGACTTTTAAAATATTTAAAATATATCAGACAAAGATCTAACTCCATGACTGGTAAAAAAAGATGTAATGTGTGCTTCACTTTTCATCTTACATATTTGTTTTGGCAAAAGTATAGCTACATGAACATTATTAGATGAGTTAAATACAATAATTGTTCATTTTCCTTATTATCTATCCTACAAAACAGTTAACTGTCGTTGTTGCCCCGTAAGATGTTAAAATTTTAATCAAACTGGACTGTTACATTTGATATTGTTGACGGTGTTTGACGAACTGTAGAGACCTATGGAATCGAACTTGAAATATTTAAACTTAATATTGATCTAAATAATTATAAGTAGAATACTTGATCGAAATTTCTTTTCCAGTGGCGTTTTATTTAACGAGTAAATTAATAAACTGAATTTGTATTGCCTTGCCTGGATTTTATTGCTCTGTTTTGAATCCGGTTTAACTTCTGTCTCATCTGCAAGAATGGATTGCTTGTCAGATTTATTGACATAGAGCTAAAATTGGATTTATAAATAACATCAAACACCATGAATAATAAGATTGTCTCTTTTTATCTTTACAGGTACTTACCTTCAGTAATGTTCACGGTGAGGGTAAATGTTGCACTTAGTGCGCCATCACTAGCTGTGATTGTAACTGTTACGCTGGGAGATGAGGAGTTGTAGATGATCACAGAAGCGGTACTGATTACACCATAGGTCGATATACTGAAATACGGCGATCCTAAAAACACAAAAGTATATAAAAATTGTCTAGTGCTTAATGCGTATTGATTTAAAATCGAAACAATGTTAATGTTAAAAAACTAAGACTCTTTAATAAATTTGCGTTTAGATCTTTACACGTTCATTTACTTTTTGGATAAAATGTCTTGTTTTGACATCTAACCTATACATGCGCCATGATAACACCGAATACGAAACTTCATGAAGGCCATTGAATGAAATAAATTTAAACAAAACGTTTGTTCATGAAGCTTGGATTTGTTAGGACTTCTATGATCGAGGAATAATAAAATTCCTTTCCATAACAATAACACCCTTGCACAACTAATACATGCCGACATTGTTGAACTACCGATTTAACAAATGCAATCTAGATTGCGCATTGAAAAGAGTACTTTAAAGAATATGGGAAGCAAATATTTCAAACAACCGTTGATTTTTATTATTACATGAGTTTTATATGACAAATTTAAGTTTTGTTGTCAGAGTAGTAAAAACAAGTACGAGGGGTGATCCAGAAATAACCAGACTGGGCACATAACTCAGATCCTGGCCAACGGAAAACCCTTTCAAAAGATCTGTCATAAATTTCAATCTTTCATACACAATTCTTGAAAATTTGTAAGCATGAGCATTTTTAGAACAACAAATCAACACACCAAACATCATCCCATTTAAATTCTAAATAAACCATGGAAACACATTGCATTTTTAACATAAGGTGCGTCAAACAAATGAACTGAATAAATGGCATAGATCAAAGAAATATAGGCAAAATACTATTGGTGCCTAGGAAACTTTGAGTAGTAAACTTGTATAGAGGAAGGTTTCAACAGCTATTAAAGCATAACATGAGTAGATTGACAATTTGAAAATGAAACTTTTTCTTAAGCATGAATATCTACCCGTGATGGTATAACTGAGTGTGTCTCCTTCTGGATCCGTCACATTTGCTGACACGTCATAGATGTCTGTCGCTGTAAGTTAATAAAATATTTTCAAGATATGCTAGATACCGTAAAAAACAGTAATCAATTTCTTTACAATTTTTTTTACCAGAAGCCAAGAAATAATAATGAACTGTAATTGTTGGTGAAGCTTAGTGAAGAACTATGTTATATAATACACGACTTCCATCAATGGTCCTTCAAGAGAAAGTGTGTATTTCAAAAATTAACGATACTCCTTGAAATGACGTCATAAAATTGAGAAGGAAGGTAAAGGTATGAGTTTATAGTCTGTAATTACTGGACGTATTCAACCGACATTTTTCTCCTGATCACTGGATATAAGTCGTCCAACAGTCGGCGCCGTAGGCAGCCACGGAACATTGGCTATTATTACATGAACTATAAATAGACGCAACGCGATTGGTCTCACCCCGAAAATAACCGAGTCAATAAATCTAGATATTGACCCGCTTTCGCTGATATTTACCTGTCTATAAATAGAATGCGAAAGTTTCCATCTTTTATATTATTTATAGTTCATATAATAAACTATTATATATATAACTATTTTTTGTTCATGTAATAAAACAGTTATTTACTTTTTAGCTGGGAAATATGCTGTTGATATTGACCGCAAAAATCGTTATTGACCTCGGCTATCGCCTTGGTCAATAACGATTTTTTAGGTCAATATCACAGCATATTTCCCAGCTAATAAGTAAATAATTGTATAATATTCCTCACAGGTACCCATCTATACACCTGGGTGGAGAGAAGCAATGAAGGCTTTATTTCTTGCTTAAGGAAATTAGCGGGCCGAACCCGGGACCCCTCGATCCCTAAGCGAGCGCTCTACCACTGGACTACCGCTGCCTACGGACTAGCGCTCCCTAAGACGACATTGCTTATCATGCATTTCGTGAAAATAAACAATTACGTAGTCAAAAAATAGCAATACTAGATCTACCTGTAAGTAATAAAAAAAAGGAAAACTTATAGGTTTTACCGAATAAAGTAACAAATGAACTAATATGTCCAAAAATTACCTAGGACACAATTACCTGCGACGTACCCCATATGTACCTGTATACACATATTATAAAAATAAAAAATAAAAATTATTGACGCTGTCGTCCAAAAGTCCTCATACCGGCAATCGAACCAATTCTACAGTACCCAGCCACATAAACCCTGCCATGCCAGAATAAGCTAATGAGGTATACATTTATTTTACTATATTGCATCAGCCATGCCTACACTGTATGTCATTCTGGGCTTGAATAAACACACGTTCGTAATAGTTGTTTGATCATAAAGCTTAATATCTTATAATGATCAAATCTTTAAATTACCTAGAGGACATTCTGGACTTGAATAAAAGACACCTTTGTGATCGTTATTCGATCATTAAAGCTATCTTATAATGATCAAATATTTAAATTACTTACAGGACATTCTGGACTTGAACTAAAGACGCGTTCGTGATCGTTGTTCAATCCTTAAAGCTAACTATCTTATAATGGTCAAATCCGTTTTTGTTTACTTACAGGATATTGTCCCAGCCAAGATATTCACAGATCCGCTTGTTGGACTGAACACTGGACCCTCGTTTACATCGGTTATATTAACTGTAAGGGTAGCTGTAGAGGTAAAGTTACTGGAATCTACAGCCCTAAATAAAAAAAACAACATGTCGTCTTTCATTTAAATGTCGTGCTTCTGATTCACAAAAACGCTTTTTCATAAGAACTTGCAAATTGCATGTCTATCTTTACTATATCATCATACAATGCAAGAAAATGTTAACAAGACATCAGTTGCTTATATTTTTAGGTGACGGTTGACGTATTTAGCTAATCAATTTGAAAAAGTACGTGGAATATTGCGTAAGAACCATTAACAGTACAAATATCACGCTGGTCTGTCGCTCTTTAAATCGTTGTTGATATCTTCTTGCGCGATAATTTGTGAGAAAACCTGTTTAGAAGTCAGCAAGGAAGGTTTTATCCCTCATTGGATTTAAACTGGGTTAAAGGGCGTACCAACGCAGACTTGCCTAATCAGCTTCTCTTCATTTGGATGAAAACTTCGAAAATCACCAAACACGACAAGTATTAAAATATTAGAGGCTCAGTTTGATCGAGCCTGTTTAAACAAATAATCATATTCGCTTTGCCATGGGACAGTCGATATCAACCCACCCACCTACACATCTATGTTAAAAGACTCACTGCAATGTGATACTGTATTGCTTTGGTCCAATTTCGAAATCGAACGACTTGCCAGCTGCTACAACGACCTTTGTGGTCTCATTTATTGAAAACGTATCAGGTACTGACTGACTTGCGATGGAAAACTTTGGATTTGTATCGCCATTTTCGTTGGTAACATTTAATGTATACACTAAGGTCCCAGCAGCAGAGTTTTCGGGTAACAGTACATTTGATCCTTCCGGCAACACAAATACAGGTCCTGAATAAAAATTTTCGTATTGTCATAGATTTAATCAAATAATGCAAAACAAAAATAAATTATATAATTTTATTTTGTTAATGAATATATATTTTTAGAATATCAAACAGATTATTAATAGTTATGACTAAAACTAAACTTCAAATTCATTTATATTAATATATTTTATTTGATGTGCTATAAAAATTCAACGCTTTGAAAATAACATGCCCAATATCAGCGTAAATAGGGCCTTTTTTAACTTAATCGCCGAACGTCAATTTTGCAGGCGGTGAACAAGACAATCAACATTATGTGAGAAATGTGATCAAAATAACATTTAAAAAAGTTCTTTGTCATATAACTGATTATATATCAATAAACATAGCTTTCTTACAAAAAATCGTTTATCTTAATCATTCGTTGTTTCCTTTGCTTAAATTATTAATTAAAACTAAATACAATATTTCTTTGTCGTGTTTATATCCTATTCAAATGATAGTAGAAACTTCTATTTACCGACATATCTTGAGAACTTTATCAGTTTATTGTTATTGCTTCATAAGACAGCAAAATTAAATCATAAATTCGTAAATTACATATGATTAAAAAATACAATTGCGCAAATATTTGCGGGCCAGAAAATGTGCGACCTGCGTACGAAAATTTGTCCCACAAAATTGAATGATCCTATAGTATGTGACGCTTTGTGTACTTACCAGCGGCTTGTGAATCTTCGATCAGTATATGCAGAACGCATACGTAGATTATGAACTTCATGATTTCACCTGAGGAAATACAATGCACGAAAGTAATGTTTGAGTGTCAGAAAAAATAAAAGCACGAAACGTAATGTTGGAGTGTCAGAGAAAATACATAGAACGAAGCGTAATGGTTGAGGGTCAAAGAAAATACAAAGGTCAAAACGTAATGTTGGAGTGTCAGAGAAATTACAAAGCACGAAATGTAACGTTGGGATGTCAAAGAAAATACAAAGCACGAAACGTAACGTTGGAAATTCAAGAGAAAATACAAAGCACAAAACGTAATGTTGGAGTGTCAGAAAAATACAAAGCACGAAACGTAACGTTGGAAAGTCAGAGAAAATACAAAGCGCGAAACGTAACGTTTGAATGTCAGAGAAAAGACAAAGCACGAAACGTAATGTTGGAGTGTCAGAGAAATTACAAAGCACGAAACGTAACGTTGGGATGTCAAAGAAAATACAAAGCACGAAACGTAACGTTGGAAATTTAAGAGAAAATACAAAGCACGAAACGTAATGTTGGAGTGTCAGAAAAATACAAAGCACGAAACGTAACGTTGGAAAGTCAGAGAAAATACAAAGCGCGAAATGTAACGTTTGAATGTCAGAGAAAAGACAAAGCACGAAACGTAATGTTGGAGTGTCAGAGAAAATACAAAGCACGAAGCGTAACGTTGGAATGTCAGAGAAAATACAAAGCGCGAAACGTAATGTTGGAGTTTCAGAAAAAATACAAAGTGTGTCATCACTAACAACCTGAACTATCACAATTTATTACAATTATTGTCGATTAAGTGAGTTATAAATAGCCTTTATATAGGATCTGATGAGCTTTCGTGTAATACAAAACAATATTATTCAACGAATTCAGAAAAATTTCAAGTTAGCGAGGCAGATTTATGATATGTTTTGACAGAGTTTGATATTTTGTTGTATTACATGAAAACGAATGTCAGATTGTTTAATCACACGCTTCCAAAAAAAACTCGAATCAAAGAAATCTTCGCGGGAAAAGCGTTCACTGTCTATGAAACGCTGACTTACATGTTATGTCATTTACATAAGTCGCATTTCTTTTTTTAATAGGTAAGTGTTATTTAGAACAGCCGATATAATTGCTTGATAAGTTACCCTACTCACACGTTAGATAAATGTACTGATGATGTAATGATTTTTGTTGCATAAATTACTTTTAAAAACCGAATTGTAAATTAACTGAAAATAATTGACGCGTTTCGCTGAGGTATTAAAATGTAGTAAAAAGCAAAATATTTCAGAGCGTCCGCGGTCTAGTAGATAATGTTATTGGCTAACAATCGCATTCTTCTATTACAACGCTGTGAGTGGAAATCATTCATGAGTGGAAGCTATTTGGCTAGATTTTATATCGTCGGTGGTTCTACCCAGTTACCCGCTTGTGCCTGAAATAATGCTCGTAGGGACATCTTGGGTCTTGCTTAACGAGAAAAAGCTGATTCCTCACCCATAAATGCACTTTAAGGAGGTGGGGCAGGACGTTAAACCGAAAAGATATTCAAATTATTTCAATTCAATGACTAACACAGCCATCCCAGTTCCACCCTTTATCGTTCAAAATATTATATACTTATTCTTTTATAGAGATGGTTAGGATAAATGCAGCTTGCTAAAAATACTGCATTACAATTTGTGATTAAACTATAGCAAGCGTGTTTCCTTTTCCGGCAATGAATTTATCATCTGTCTATGTTGATTGCATTGTACGTGACTATAAATCACGGTATGGGACCGTACACCGGATATAACGGCATAACAACAATCAATAAAAGTTACCTAAGGTAAGAAAAAAATCGATTTCTTAGCTAAAACGACATTTATCTTACCTGGGTTTGAGTTTATTTTCCCTTATTAAAGGCAAATAAGTGCAAGTTTCGCCAACAAATCAAGATTTAATGCACTTTCTGTAAATTTTACCGTTGCTCACGGGAAAAAGCTCCCCAAAAAATCAAAAACCTATGTTTTTTTAAAGTCTCGTACAGAAATAAAAATTTTGAATCGACAGTTTCCTAAAGTAAAACTCCTCCTTATGCATTAGCATACACATTTTTGCAAGATAGATAAATATGACTTCTACAGCGACATCAAGCACTGTACTGGGTATTTAAAATATGTTTATTACAGTGTAAGGGGTAAAGTCAGCAACTCTTGATTATATGTTTAAAGTATAAAAATGATCAATGAAATTGATCTGATGCCATCATTATCTTCATTATCATTTAAATCAATAATTATTATCATTACCGTAATCTATGGCGTGTGGAACGTTGCAAAGTTCAAAAAATATTTTTATGTGATATAATTTTATATTTATATTTAAACATTTTTCATTTATGTTGTAAAAAATAATATTTATATGGTACAAAAAAAAAACAGCATTTATATTGTATAAAAGTATTTATGTTGTAAAAATAAATATTCATGTGGTAAAATTCCGCATTTGCATTGTATACAAATATTTAAGTTTAATATTTGTATTTACATTCAAAACATGTTTATTTAGATGGTAAAATATTTATGTTGTAAAAACTACACGTTTATGTTCTATAAAAAGCAAACAAAAATATTTGTTCAATAATTGCATCATGGGTAATGATTGTAACGAACGATTTCATTGGAAGAGATGTAAACAAATTGACATTGGGGCTAAAGTCTAATTCCCCTCCATCCAGCTGCTGCTTCCCAATCGGTACAAGCTGACTCTACCGAAAGCCCCAAGTCCCTGTGGTTCCCTAAATAAAAGGGAACAAGAACAACAAAGGGACAAAATTGTACACAACACACATGCTGAACCGGTCCCACATATAGCCAAAGAGACCATAGGTGACCAAGAGTGACCAAAGACATTGAAGGGTGACCTGGTGAACAGAAATGTGAGGGTATATTTTACTCTAAAAGCATATAGTCTTAGGTGACCAAATGTGACCAAGAGTGACTAAAGAAAATGAAGGGTGACTAGGTGACCAGAAATATGAGGGTACATTTTACTCTAAAATCATGCAGCCAAAGTGACCATAGGTGACCAAGGGTTACCAAAGACAATAAAGGGTGACCGGGTGACCAGAAATATGAAGGGATATTTTACTCTAAAAGCATAAAGCCAGTGACCATAGGTGACCAAGAGTGACCAAAAACAATGAAGGGTTACTGGGTGACCAGAAATATCAGGTTATATTTTACTCTTAATGCTGACCAGGTGACCAGAAATATGAAGGGATATTTTACTCTAAAAGCATATAGCCAAAGTGACATAAGGTGACCAAGAGTGACCAAATAGTAATTGGTGGTTACAAATGAACCTCTTTGCGCAGAGGTACACATTTTGGGCCATATCTAGTGGAGGCAGCCATGTTTTACGCGTAGAATATCGTGGTCCAATGAAATCGTGCGTTACAAATGTTATTCATTGAGTATCCCATATGCCATTATTGAACACATTTTTTTTTTCACTTTATCGAATACAAATGCGGGTTTTATGCCAATAATTTATTTTTACCATTAAATATATGCGTTTCAAATATAAATAAATATATAGAACATAAATACTTTTATACAATACAAATGCTAAGTTTTACCATATAAATATTATTTTTTACAACATAAATGAAAAATGTTTCAATATAAATATAAAATTATATCACATACAAATATTTTTTGAATTTTGAAACGTTCCCGCGCCATAATAATCATCAATATATTTTATATCATTATTTAGATTGTCACACATGCATGGAAAGTGAAATATCAAAGAGTAGTTAGTACTTTGTTCATTAAGAATGTACGAAGTGGATAGGCATATACGCAAATAGCTGGGAGCGAACCCGCACCGTCACGGCGACAGCGCCTAGCCATGCAATTCCTGGGACGCAACCGATTGAGCTAACCGGGACAATCCCAAAAAGGTTGATTGGATATCCCTGACATACATAACAATCATTGCATGACATCGGTAACGGGTTATTTTACTGGTAACAATCCTGACTTTATGTACGGGGATACTTTTTACGGCTTTTTACGGAAGCCAACTGGTTGTCATCTTGCTCAAATCTGTATGTGAGTATACGAGGAGGTGTAGAAAAGAACTGCCGATTTAGAAAGGTATTTTGTTTATAAAATTGATATGAAAAAGTATGTTGAAACTAGTCTAAGGCTGATAAACTCCAAATAAAACTCATCTATATGTACGAGGACACTTTTTACGGCCGCAACACTGCACAAATAGCGCTACTGTGATTTTCAAAGGATAGTAATTAATAACACTTAACTTACACTTAACTTGCACTGAACTTAAATTATATTTTCATTTATCATATTTTAATGATTAAGTCAAAAAGTTTCAAAACTCGTCTCGAACGTTGGTTTACGTTTTAAGATTTTTAATTATACACAGTGCAGTACTCCGTATACCCAGTACACTCAAATAATATACTGAGCGTGTGTATTTTAGCCGCTGTAGAATGATAGTGTCTCTAGCTTGGAGCGAACCCGCACCGTCACGGCGACAGCGCCTAGCCATGCAATTCCTGCGACGTAACTAACTGAGCTAACCGGGACAACGCCAAACAACGTTGATCGGATAGCCCTGATATACGTAACAATCACTGCATGACATCGGTAACGGGTTAACTTACTGATAACAGTACTGGCTAAATGTACGGGAAGACTTTTTACGGCCGCCACACTGCACAAATAGTGCTACTGTGAATTTCAAATGATAGTGTCTCTAGCTGGGAGCGAACCCGCACCGTCACGGCGACAGCGCCTAGCCATGCAATTCCTGCGACGTAACCAACTGAGCTAAACGGGACAACGCCAAAGAACGTTGATCGGATAGCCCTGATATACGTAACAATCACTGTATGACATCGGTAACGGGTTAATTTACTGATAACAGTACTGACTAAATGTACGGGGAGACTTTTTACGGCTTTTTACAGAAGCCAACTGGTTGTCATCTTGCTCAAATCTGTATGTGAGTATACGAGGAGGTGTAGAAAAGAACTGCCGATTTAGAATTTTAACTTTTGGACGACACTAATAAAATTGGATTTTAGGATCTTAAAAAGCAATTATTTTCATTAGTGACGATGAAATTATATCACATATTGCTTTTTGTTGAAACTTGTACATATATAATACTTTGGTTTTATTATTGGAATCACAAATTTAACCCTATTCAGATTAACGTCATATGAGCTGAAAAATCTATTTTTCTTACCTCTGGTAACTTTTTTCCGATGTTGTTACGACTAAAAAACACATGATGAATGTATTTTGTTTCATTATGAGAGCGTTTTCTTCGTTAAAATATTCATTTCTTAGCTCTGTCTAAGAAAAAGGGTCGTTCTCCATGTGACTACAGTTTCAATAGAACATCTGATAAGCATGTTCATGTATTATTTTATTCTGGCTTTAAAACTTTAACTACCATATCTTACATTTATTGCTCATTTATTACAGTTTTAAACTACATTACATTTTAACCCAAATGGGATGAATTTACCAAAGCATAACTACACCAAAAACATTTCATGTGTTTTATTTTTTCCGTAGGAATAAACATGACACATATAAGATACCCTTAGGTTAGACTAAAGTAATTTATTCCCTAGTTTAGACTTAGAGTTAGCTAGACCTGCATTTCGAGATATACTGACTGCCAACTGAAAACGCAACACTTTATTTTTTGAATTTGTTTGTTGTGTGTAAAAGTTTTTGGAACATTTTGGCCAGAGTTATACTTAATTTTGTTATAAACGATCTCATGCAATTAAAGGTAAGGCAACCTGAGTGTTGTTCTAAATTACTCGTTTTGTTTTCACAAGACCCCTCGTTAGCTCGTAAGTAGGAAAAACATAAAACCATATTAGCAGCAGCATTTATGTTTAAATAAATCACATTTAAAGTACCAGAGTTTATAACTACCTCCCTTTCAATTAAAGACTGTTCTAATTTTGACCCTACGTTTTAATTAAATGGTATTGAACTCAATTTCAATTAATATAAACAAGATCTCTTTAAACAATTGCTTTCAAGACAAAACAATTTATTTTACAACCTCTTTTGACATAGGGGTGAAATGAAACTAGCATGAGGTGAGTGTATAAGCATGTAAGGCTGTAAATATCAAGTGAACCAATTTATATCAATGGCTGTTTGAACACGTTCTGTACCATAAGTTAAGGAATGTTCATAGTTTCCTCTTCATTATTTAAAGGAATCCTCATAAATTATTGTTAAAAAATGTACACGTGACGTCGGAATTGCAGAGCTTGGCGCGGTGGCCCTGAAGATGCGGATTCGCTCCCTTGTAGAGGCAAAATCATTTTTATAATTGATTATTGTTCGAATTAAGACGCTGAAGCCAATATGGGCAAGGTCTACACAGCCCTCTCAGCTCACACATGCCTTCCAGCGTCTCATCACTCAATTCGGGGAGGCATGCACAGAGTTTTACCTGAGCCTCAACCGCAAGAAGACCAACATGGCTCAGGATGTCAGCACTTCTCCCAGAATAGCCATTGGCAATATCACCCTGGAGGTTGGGGACAAGTTCACATTCCTCTGCTCCACAATCTCCAACAACCTATCCCTGGATCAGAAGCCTAACGTGATGAAAGGCAAATTAGCAACCGCCATGACCCGCATAGCTTGAGTGGGACAATTCTATGCTAAAAATTAACACAAAGAATAAAGGTGTACCAAGCGTGCGGTGCGTGTTGAGCTCCCACTATACAGTAGCCAGGCTTGGACACTATACACACACCAAGATCGAAGACTGAACGCCTTCCACATGCGCAACCTTAGACAACTCCTTGGCATCACCTGGCAGTATCGCGTCTCCAACGCAGATACTTTGGCCGGGGCAGGTATTCGAACATATTCGCCACACTCTCTCAGAGACGCATGTGCTGGCTCGGACACTTATACAGGATGAACAAAGCCGTATCTTAAAGGAAATCAGCTATTGCGAGTTTGCCACTGAAACACTGCCAACCGGTCCGATCCGCCATGCGTTAGAAGGATTTCTGCTAGAGGGATCTGAAGTCAGTAAACAGCAACCCAACAGATATAGAAACATAATCTTCCGACGACCGTCAGAAAGCTGGCGTACAATTGTAAAAACCGGCGTCCAGCATTCTGAGAAGAAAAGAGAGAGAGATCCAGCGCAAGGAAAGGAAGACCGGATAACAGCAGAGGGCCCAGCCAATCACTGCTGTCGCATTGGTAAATGTACACCCACTGACCACACTTGTAGCAAATCCGGCAGGTGATATAGCTCCCACATTGGCTTTTTCAGCCAAAATTGCGCTACAGTTCCACAAATAAGTAAACACTCGAATGCAGATTCCATTTTCTCTAGAGACTATAAGTATCATGCATGAGTGTGAGGTGAAGATAGAAAAATCTGTCACCGAGGGTTAACTGTTTTGCGGGAACGAGGCTCTGTCGAGTTCCCGGCAAAACAGTTCACCCGAGGTGACAAGTTTTACTATCTTTACCAAGTGTCTCATGCAAGATACTTTTTCTTGCATACCTTTTATTATTTATAACATTTCTGTGTTTGTATACAAACCTTTTTATTTTCCTTATGCTGAAATATTGACATTAACGCAAACCATTTTATATAAATGACGTCACTCACTTGAACTATGACGTCACTTACATGACTCATTCTACATGGGGGTGTAGGATCTAAATTTCCTTCACGTGTGAAAACACAGGATGACTTGATCTTGTATGGAAGAAAGAGGGATGCCGACAACATTTAGTGTAAACTCAGGATATTATGAATTGTGTTTTGAGTATGATTTAAAGAGATTAACAGTACGTCCTTCTGTAGTCGTTTCTTCGCCGATCAAAATACCTTTTGGAAAACAGAAAATTGTATTAAACTTTATCATGTGTTTGACAACTTCTCATGAACTGTAATATTTTATTGCTATTCTTTACTTCCCTTTTGATTCAATCGATTCTGTAAATTAATTGTGTCTGTAGTAGATTTCGAACTTGCACAATACATAACAAAGACCGTCCATAGCTTTGGTCGCACTTGTGGCAAATGTAGACGCAAAGTCCAGTTACGAACAGTATCAATAAAAGTATTGTTGAAGTTTAAACGCGACACAATGTGATAAATTTAAACTGAAGATACGCAGCTTACGTAATTGATAAAGGTTTTAAGATTAATACTATTTTATATTTATATATATCCTCGTGACCGATTACAATTCAAAACTTATACATTACGATCCCATAATAACCATAATTTTTGTATTTCAATGCCACACTTAGAATTATATAAAAATAGTTTACTTTATTCAGGCAGTTGTTTATGGAACAGAATTCCTAAAGAAATAAAAGATGCTTCTACTGTAGACACCTTTAAAACTTTGTATCTAAAGTAAACTGGATGATTCATTGTTAGTTCCTTTTATATTTTTGGTTCACATTTTGATGTTGTTTAAGATAAGACAAATTTATAATTTTGCCTCAATGAAACACCAAATGTGTTGAGGCATGTATATAAAATGCTTTGTGTATTTATGTACTCAAATTTCTTAAATATTCAGTTCTTTCTTGCGCAAACGCACTCACATAAGCCTCGCTCACAAACTCGCGCATCCACACCCACGCCCACACACACAATCTCTCCTTCACACGCACACACACGCACACACCTACCCATTAAACACGTCGTAAAACAATTAAATATTAACACAGATACATTATTTGCAGTTTCATTTCCTATTATAATTTCATATTGTGTTTTGTGACGTTGTTTTATTTATAATCATCGTGTTTATCTTAATCTTTTTATTTTAATTTCAAGTTCAAGTTTTTATTTCAGCAAATCGACAATACAATTGTTTAATACTTGTAAGGAGGGCCATATGAAAGATTAGTTTATTGCTAAATATGTCACCCTCTATAAATAAAGAGTTTACTTACTTATTTACTTACTTACCTAATATTTCTTGTTTTAAATGCAGTTTTGAAAAAAAGAAATTGTTATCGGTATATTCAGGGTTTTTTTTGCAAAAAAAACAACAGTTTGTCCATGGGTATAAACTCAAACATTTGGGTAATAACGTAAAACGTGTTTCTTGAAAAATCTCGACAAAATTTGTCTGTTTTTCAATGATAATAGGAAGATTTTATTTTTATAAAGAAAATAAAAACATTAAATTTTACTCAAATTTTGAATAAATTTGTTGAGTTACATCAGATTGTTCGTGATACGGGGCCAGGTCTGAAAAAGATATAGAAAATCTTAAATAGTTAGCCTAAATCAATTTGTGTTCAATCCAATAAATCAGTGTTCAATTATAGCGTGCTCATGAAAAATTGAATTTGCATACAAATACATGGATTTGTGCTATGTATACGCTGTTAAAACAACACAAAAACATGCAAACACCAATCGAAGCAACCAATATGATTTTATTGACACCATTATCTACTTTCTGCTCAGATATACTCATATAAATGTACTTCAGTAAATCGATTGAATTGATTAGTTCTGTTCAAACGATCCTTTGTTATTTGAATTTATTTATCTATTTATTTATTTATTTATTTATTTATTTATTTATTTATTTATTTATTTATTTATTTTTGTGCTTTATTGTCTGTATAATTCTATATTATATATTTGATAAGAAAATTTAACTTGCATTGCAAACCAGATATATTATTCTAATTAATTCTTATTAGAAATGATATTTTTCAATGTTTCCAATGAAAATATTATGATACCATTATTTTAAATAAATAATGAAACTGGCAACACGTCATCATTACATTTTTTAGTTAGATTAAAAATAAACAGTTAACACAATTTTGTAAAATGTCGGTTAATGCAGTAGTTACATGTAATATTATTGTAAGGGAAGCAACCTATGCGAGGCATTTGTGCTATTACCAGCGACAGTTGCACATAAATGGTTTTATATTTAGTTTGATGTTCATGAAGGCTGGTTCGTGTTTTAAATAAATTTAAATAAATTTGCACATGGTTGCTTTTTTATAAAATACCCCAAGTAAATAACGTACGTGTACTACGAATTGGAATAAAAATGTCGAGTTAAAGATTGAGTTTGGGCTAAAACTGAAAGCTTTCCAATATTTCTGTTGTCTAAATAAAGTTGAAGACATAATATTATACTTATTTTACCCGTTTTCTCTACTTAGTTTGCTATGTGGTGTTGCGAGAGTTTTGTCTGATATTTTGCCTGTATCTTTTTTTTCCTTACGGCAATGCCTTGTAGGAAAGTCGTGTTGTCGGTTAATTTTTACATGTATGTTTAAACAGTACAGTTTATGTATAGAACTTCGATGCTTAATACATGTTCATAGATTGTCTGCAATTCCTTGTAAAAATCGAAAATGTTAGATTATATAAACATATTGGAAAATTTGAAAAAAAAACAATTACCCAACATGTATGTTATTTGAACCAACTGAGACGAGATTAAACCGTGACGTAAATTATCTTAAATTACAGTATACTTTCTTCTTGAAAATATATCGCAGTTTACGTTGATGATATTTTAAATAGGGGTTTCAAAAACAGGTATAAAACGTAAAACGACAAAACGATATCGTGTCTGAATAAGACATGTGTTTAAGAACTTCAATAATATTAGACATCAAAAAAGGAACATGATAGTCTTAACGAAATATTATTATTTATTGAGATTACAGGTTACCTGTAACAGTTTTTAAAAAAGAATCTTTTATTTTCAGAAACCTATTATTATCGCATTTTCTGATGCTTATTTCTGTGTTTAATGTTAAGTTGTTTAATAAAACACTGTACAAAGCTTAAAATTGATTTATTTTTCTTCTTTTTTTACACAGATGTGGAGATGTCAAATCTTATTTAGTCAATTTGTCTTGTGCATAAACACATTTAATAGATAGAACACACAATTGCAACACAATAATTAAAAAACGATCGCATTATTTCTAGTAAGTTAGAGTTTGCTTGGTGAAGCAAAGTGATAACCGAATGTTACGAAACTGGTTTCACTGTTTTCTTATCGTTGGTACACATAACCTCATGATATTTCTAAGTAGAATGTTTAGGAAAAGCATTGAAGTTTGGATAAATGAAGGTATAAGGTAATGTGGTTATCAAAATTTAATTTTTGCCATTTTGTGCATTTTTGTCAATGTTATATAAAAAAATCAAAAGCATATATTCACAGACATTCCGATTAAATCTGTTAAAGATGGATATATATTTCAATCGCGAAATCGCGAACTCGATGACTATGTATTTGGCTCGTGAAATTACGAATTTCGAAGCTCATCCGATAACATTATATAGTTATTTGGTTACTTGACAGGGAATTCGAGGATATATTGCCGGTCTAAGTGTCATATTACCCGAGCCGCACATATATCCTCACATACCCATTCAAGGAACCAAATAATTGTTTTATTATACTGCAAAGACTTTTTCAGACAAAAATAATTAGAAAATATCGATTTTTCATTTATTTCGCTTATTTAATGCCGGACGGCCTACTTCCCCTCTGTTACCTCAATAATTACATGACTGACGTCATTAATTTACCTGCATGACGTTACTTCTATAGAAATTGAATGGATTATCGATTTGATATTTACTTACAACATTGGAGAATAATCTGATCGTTTTCAACGTTAAAAACATAACACAAATATTTTCTGTAACAATTATAATAATCCCTAAGCATAACGCTTTATAATTTACAAGATCGGCTTTAAATTGTGCATTTTTCCGGAAATTCAAAACGAAAATGGCGGACGACAACAAAAGGTGGGAGGCCAGAGAGGGAAATTAAGGCATGTGCGTTCATATCTGCGGCCGATCCGTAAATACGGACATACATCAATGGCAAATTATCCAATCAGATTCAAGCAAATTTCTTTGCAGTATAATAAACATTTCTATTTTAATGATCTTAATGATAAATACACTTTTCGGTCTCTTCAATACCTAGCATCACTAACGTCATTAAAGTGTATTTCTGTCATTTTCTGAAATTTCTTTCTTTTGTTTAATTTCCTATTTGAATGACATCCATATAAAATTACAAGGTCATTATATTGCTTACATATGCTTAGTCATTCTTTTTTTACCTACTGAAGGAAGTCACGCAACTTAATATGACTTATAGCGTGATGAAAAAAATTCATACCTGGTTTCTTTTTTATGTGTTCTTCTAGTGAACTGGTGAAGTAAATGGTACTTTTACTAATTTCTTATTACGAAATCAGATTGCTTTGAATTCCTATATTTAACAAAACTTGAAATATGAATATCAGGAATTGCAACACCCATTAAACACTGTCCCCCTAAGCAACCTATTAGTAAGATATTGATCGGAAAAGAAAGCATTAGAGCTTCGATTACTTTAAAGTTTACTTTTTCTTCACTACTTATATTGCAATAACATATAGGTTTTAAACTAAAAAAGAGATATGCATATAAGGAATGGCCACAAGAGAGTTATAGCGTTCCCAAACATCCAACAAGTAGAGAAGAAAAAAGCATGTGTAAATAGTTAAATATTATTTCTATAAATGAACAACATTACTGCATCACCGCTGTATAATTTGTGACATTATAACACACAGTTCAATTAGTTTTAACGAATCCTTTTCCACACGATGTCTTTTTTTAAATTTATAAAAATGCATGAATTAAATAAAAGTTTAAAGACTTGACTTAAAATGTAGATTACCACTTAATACTATGGTATGAGTTTCTACTTCCTTTGAGCCGAAGCGGCATCCGATATGCCGACATGTATGTAGCACGGATACGACAAGGTTTCTTCCATTCATGCAATTATTATTGGCAATGTTGCGTGCAAAAGCAGATTAATCACAAAACAAACGTATTAAATGACACTGTCTGACATGGGGAACATATTTCATTTAATAAGACTAAAGGTAATACGATTAAATAAGACTTGAGATACTACACATTCCCTTTATGTAAACAACTAATGACAACATATTGTCTTCAAGAGGAAACAGTTCAAAAATGGAAAAGCTGCATAAAATCAGATTGGCATAAAATTAATTATAATTTATAACTTTTATAATAAAATACGATGCTAAATATTTTATTTCGATGTGAATCAATGCAACATGCAACAATCAGAAAAAAAAATTGGATCGTCATTTTCAAAAACTACCAAATGTTTAACATTAGGACGTACTCTGTATTTGCTTTTTGTCTCGACGGGGTATGTGAGAATATTTTGCCTGTCAGGGTGTCAAATATCTAATTGAGCTGAGCCACAAACTAACTAATCCAAATGCTTGTATCCATTTTATTAAGATACATGTATATATTTAAGTCGGTGTATCAGAAGAACTAGCATGTATTATAGTCTCTGTCTCCACAGCAAAAAAAAAACACTGAAAAGGCAGGTAGAACAATTCCTGATGTTGATGATGATATACCGTTATGTATGTAAAAGTCATCCGGAAAATCATTTGTGAAATATACTTATGTAGGCTTTGCCTGAAAACATCTTTAATGTGAAATGGGATGGCAAGTCCTGTTTGCGTAGAAAGTGCTCATGGTATACCAAAGCCAGCATTTTTTATTCAAAGATTCTTCATGTCGGTTTGTTAGTTATTTTGGTGTTCTATCTCACGTGTCGGTATCTAACTGCCACGTACTTGTAACCTATATAAAACCACTTTTGATTTATCTTTAATTGTGTATTGTCTTCAGTCAGTATATAAAGTATTTAGCGATTTAATCGCGTTTTTTTTATTGTTACCTTAGTGCTGCAATACAAACTCTGATTACATAAAAAGGTAATTTCGTATATTCATCAAATCACCTAGATGACAAGAAAATAACAAAAATAATTAAAAACGATCTAAAAAGGCCATAATGAACTGAAATCAAAGCCACATAGAGTACCTTTCCTTAATGTTAAATATATCTTTAATTAGGGTGAAAAATGTTTCAGAATCTATAACAGACGTCCGAAGCTAGTCAGTACTGTAATCAGTAAAATAACCCGTGCGACGGTTTGTTCCAAGGTAGAGGCAATATCATTTGAAGTTTACAGTAGCGCTATTTTTGCAGTGTGGCGTGCGTAAAACGTCTCCATGTACATATAGCCATTATTGATATCAGTAAAATAACCCCTTGCCGATGGTTATCCAATCAATCTTTTTAGGGCTGTCCCGGTTATCTTAATTTGTTGCGTTGTCGGAATTGCAGGGCTAGGCGCTGTCGCTGTGACGGTGCGAGGTTCGCTACCAGGTAGCAGCAATATAAATTTAAATTCAACATTGTAATTATCATATGGTGGCTACAATATGTGCAATCAATAACATAACTTTTACAAATGTAGCGTTTAGATTTTCATTGAGATTTTCTACTGATTTTCGTAAAGAATGCTTATAAATTAGAAATTTGGTTTTATACGGACGGTTTTAAAACCAAGCCACGATAGCTATCATGGATAGTTTGCAACTCTTGTTCTGTAAAGCGGTATGCAAAACGAAAACTTTAAACGCAATCAAACACGAAAATTGAAAATAATGCAGGATCTAATTACGCTAACCCCTTCATGAATAACGACGCTCTGTCGAACGTTACAATTGCAAAACGTAAAATTTGCTCTAATGTTCAAATACCCGATGATTGTAGTAAATGATACCATTTGCTTTGGAAACATGATCCCGGCTTGTTACAAAGTGTTTTGTCGACATAATAATGATGGTACAGTTTTTGGTCAATCTTTATTTATAAAGAACTACGATTAATGTTGAAAGGGCCTGAAAGTACAATACACTCCTAAAGTAATTTTTTATGGAATTTTCCCATTACAGCTGAAAGAACATCGTTTTTTGTCAACAGATAATTTCAATGTTAAGATAATAAAATAAATATCGTATAGAGAGATACGTTGCTCCTGAATTCCACAAAAAACCTTTGACTTTGATAACCTTATTAATAAGCTTTTTTTGCGAGTGGCGGTGTAGTCGCCGGGGATTTAAAGCTGACAAATTATGTTAATGAACTGAAATTATTAGCGTAGTAGTTAATTTAACACGCCGAAAAAAAATAATGTTGTTATTACGCAAATCATAAACCATCATTTTTCTATATTTTAGAGGATACGTGCTTATTTTCTATCGTTCACGATACCTTTTTGGGACCCAACGGTGTTTATATAAATAAATAAATATTTCATATGAAGTTGTAATAAATTGAAAGATATTTTAACCTTGGCTGCATGAATAGATCCATTTTAATCCACTTGAGTTTTCAAAATAAATCAGGGAACAACGAACGTTTGCTGTTTAACTGTGCATGAGAAGTATCGAATATCGCAGGCGGATAATGTAATGCAGATAATCACATGTCGTAACCGATATTTCAACAATCAGTCAATCGGCCATAGTACTTGTATCATAGTTATTTTTTGTATTTTAGAAATGTTTCAAATGTTCCATTGTTTAAATACTGAACAGCTACATTCATTTAGCAACCTCCTGACAGCCAGTTTAAATATGTCCTAAACTGATTCTTTATATATTTGTATAACCTGTCGTGATCCGCCACATGTGTTGTGCAGTCATTGTCGCTCCCTTGGGTCGGAGCTGAAAAAAGGTTTGACTCTTAATGGAAGAAGGCGAGTTTCAATGTTGAAGTCCTTAAGGAACGTGGATATTCATATTATTTTAGTTGTTGTTGCTTTACGTTCAGACAGACCTTGGAGAGAAAGCAACATGGCATGTTATTTTTGACATGTAACATTAAGGAGGGAGTTTCGCACATTTCAGGACAGCTGCCTTTATTAGCCGTGAGGGGTGAAAAAATATTTAAATGTTGGTTTAAGATCTCTGTTTCGGCTTTGTGGTCAGACAGTGTAAAGTAGATGGGACTATCTTAGAGTTCATAGACTAACTGTGTTTCACAAGTCTTTTTTTTTTGGCATTTAATACATCCAAAATACTACCTTTTGCACAAATTAAATTTGCTGAAACCGGACGATTTTACATTATTGATCGTCGCGTGAACGTCGAAATATACTATAATACTACAGTGCAACTATCTATAAATGTTGGGTTTCGTTAGGAAATACTATAATAAAGGATAATTTAATGATTGTTTGATGAGTATGTCTGTTTGCATAAATTATTTAATGCAGTGATTTAACAATTGTATAATAGCTGAATAATTTTAAAACAAATTGTGCGTAATTCTCAAATCTTCGTACCATTCCGTCATGAAATCGAATCCTTTACATGTTTGTTAAAAACGTGACTTTCAGCGAGTATCAAATTTCAGAAATACAGAGATATCCTTGCGATACAAGTCAAATGTTATTTTCTTACGCCCAGACGGAGTAAAGACAATAATCTCCTGCATCCGTCTTTACAGGCGTTGGCTAAACTCGGATTAAATGATTATCTTTTTACAAGTCGAATATAAAAATTAAACCATCAAATCTGACATAATGCACCTTTACTTTTTTGCAACATTATTCAAGATGCACGAGCAGTAAGTTAAAAAAATAACAATTAGTCTTACAGTTGTCCATAAACATATTTATTAATGTTCTTTTCACTCGGTTTTTAAAAACGTGTTCTACGTGTGTTTATTTTTAATTTAAAATGTTTACTAGCAAAATTGGATAGCAAAACAAAATATTCATTTTTTGTGTATGAAAGACATAATTTTTTAACAATTTAAGGTTAGTTTTAAGTGCATCTCTGCCTGTCGGTTCATTTCAAGTATTTCTAATCATTTAAACATTGTCACAAATGCAATGGGGATATGTACATTCACACATATAAATTAACAGACGAGAATATGAAAAAATTCATTTAAGAGGTATTTTAGTAGCTTAAATACACGAAGGAAATAAAAATTTACTGTCAAACCTTTAATACAGAATTGCCTCAAAAACCAAAGAACAGGTACGAAACGTGTGTGTAAAACCCATTTTTATCTAAAATGTTCACCTGATGTCTATTTTTACAGTATTGTTCTTTGTCTATTTTTCTTAGAACACAAGCACCCTAAAACCTGGTCTAAACCCTAAGTGGAAATTTTTTTGCCACTGACCGTTCCAATGCATTAACTTCAAGGGTTCTCATTAGGCGTGCTACTTAAATTAGACATATTTATAACAAACATGCTCTCCTTTCCTCTCTTCTATTTCGCTGCGTAGGGAGGCTGTGTTTTGTGATTTTGGCAAATCCTGATATGCATATTTCACTTTTTCATAATTAACTAAAGATACCATTTTCAGAAAATCGTCTATCTAAAACATCTTGATATCTTTGTCTTGATTTATTTGAAAAAGAAAGACATTTAGGTTATATTCGTGACTATTTACTTAATTTGATAGGAAACGAATGGGTATTTAGTTCATATTACCATAAAATTTACTTAATTTTGTATAAAAACAGAATCCTCAAATTTCAGCGACATTCTTCGAGTATTGAATTTAAGGCAGAAAGTGATATGTAACATACGTATTATCATCGATTATGATTAGACAATTCTGTGTTTAAAATATATAGGTTTGTTTTTATTTACTTTCGGGAATAGACAAAAGCTGCTCACTGGATGACAAAAAGAAAACACAAAAAAAATATTCGTCTAAATTTCACTGCCTGCATTTAACCGAAAATAAAGTTTAACATAAATATCCCAAGCAACATAATATATCGTAGGCTGCAACTTTTTATCAGTTTACTAAATTTCGTAATGTTTTATTTATCTATATGTAGTCAGAATCTTATGGAGCAAAATCAAATACAAACCAAATGAAATCGAAACAATAACTATATCTCTAGTTAGAATTGCAATGTGCCAGAAAAAAACAACTAATAGCAATCTTTTTTTAAACAGCTAGCATTTTCTTTTGAAAGTTAGGAGCATAAAATTAACATGAATAATACGTTTTCAAACTGACTAAACCTGTTGTTGTTTTTTCAAACTTTCACTTATTCATCAAAATAAGGCTCGCGTAATGTAAATCTGTTTCAAATCTTACAATTGTTTTATTTATTTGAATACTAGAAAATGGCACAATCATTGAAAAAAATCCTCGCCACACAGCCAGTAAGATGAGTTACAGAGTGTTCTCAGTTTGCAATGAAACACATACACACATAGGAAACTGCGAAATAAAAAAGATGTAACACATAATGAAGCAATACGTAAAACTAATCGGTAGTGCCATGAAACGGTTAGTTGCAAAATATTTTGGCAAAATAAGAATCTAACTTCTATTTTCTGTTGACAGGTATAAATATTAATATATATAATTTTAAACCTTAATTTGGACTTTTTAACATTATATTTTAGTTAAATATTTTTATCTTAGTTTAATACTGACATCTCAGATAATTTATTGACCTTATCACTGTCATACGTCTTTTTCCTTATATAATTTTTTTTCGCAAATAATTTAACCCTGACATAGTTTGCCCTTTATTTCTAAAAAAATTCAAATAAATGAACTTTTTAATACTACTGTAGTGTTTACGATGGATTAAAACATCGCAAAACTCAATTATAATACAAGATTATGTTAATATTATGTTTCCCTACTGAAAGTAGGCTGTATGTGCTTGAATTCGTATTTCGTTTTCTTTATTTTTAACAGTTTGCGTTACATTGAAACTACCTTATATTTCTGATATATTTCATCACACGTATCGTACGAGGTTTCAAATTGCTATTCGAAGGACACGACATTGATATTTCCGATAATTTTACATGCTTGCATCCAAATGAAATTATTTACTGAAATTTCAAACCATATTCGTGACAGAATTGATAGTTAAAGGAGATTTTATATATACTGCTACATTTCCAATCACCAAAATCTTAATATAAGATTTCTGTAAACAGGTGAAACGGAATCAGTATCTGTATCATTGTTCCTCAGCATTATTTCTCGTACTCGTACACCCAACACATGTCGTCCTACCATTTTTACAAATTATCGTTTAAGATCTTTTTAGATAAACCATTACATAAAGTAGTCAATTTTAGAAAAAAAAATTAAATAAAGTAGTCAAAACCATGCAATAGCGTTGAATTCAAAACGATACGATAAGAAAACTTTATTTGCAATGTTTATAGCAGTGAATCCATAATCTTTAAGTCGGTGTTGGAAGTCATGTCTTTTCGTTAAAGAACCTTAAAGTTCGACTTGTTTCTTTTATCTTTGTCAGTTTGTTCTTGCTGATTTAACTCCGGGTGCTCTGGTCTCGGAAAGGTCATTGAGAACCCGCCCTTAGGCTTTCAATGCTATTAGCTTCTTATGTTTTATGTATTTGTGTGCTTTTGCATGAAACATTGTTAAACTGATGGGTGGGTTGGAGTTATTTCATTATGACAATTGGTTCTTGTTTTGTTATGAGAACATGTTGGGCAAGCGTGAGGTTGGTGCACCCTAGAACCTTTGCTGCAATGCAATATTGTCCTGATTTTGTTAGTTCTGTAAAATATTGAGCTTATCGATTTTGGCAGCAGAAAAAAACTATTAAGACGGTAGGTTACTCTAAAGTTTTTTATGCATGTTTAATTACTCTTTTGCCATACCGAATGGTTTCAATTTCTTCAATGTAAAGTTTATGGTAAAGGAGGTAGTTACAGGACAATAAAAGTGGACAAATACGATCATCTGTTTTAAAGAAGTCTTTACCATCTCAACATTTATAATATTATATTTTGAAAGCTGATTTATACTCGCATTACGATGTAATGATGACATTATCCCGCCTTGAAAAGACCATATCATCAGTAGCTTACCTTTACTGCAAATTATTACCACATACAGTGATACATTTACACTTTACAAAGAATGCTTTGCGACAGTCGGAAACAAACATCTCTGAAATACCACTCAGGTCAAACCACTGAAAACTTAAACGTTGGATCAAAACAAAGAGTATTTACAAGTAAATAAAATTAGAAATCCATGACCTGTAAGCCTTTTAATCGAAATACTTTGTTTTCAATTATAAAACTTAAGCTCTTTATTCATTTTAATACAACTGTTACAGTGAATACATTTAGAATATATATATCATAAAGAAATATTTTTAATATACAATTTTAATAACAGCTTGGCCGTTGTAAATGTTCTTACTATGAACTATAAAAGCTGTTGCGACAGCCTGCAATAACTAGTTCCAATATGAAAGTTATCAGAAATGCCATGATTAAAATAATTGATTTCATTCAAATCATATCCGCACTGTTTATAGTACACTGACGTCATGTTTGCACGATTCTTTTGATTGTAGATCGGTTGATGTATTCCGTCTATTTCCGATTAAATCGACTGTGGTGAATGTTTTCATTACTAACAAAACCAGCAATATGTTTTGCCTCCATAGCTAATGTTTTGGTATTATTCTTTCCAGGCTTCAACTGAACACAGTTTCTTTCTGCATTTTCAGGTTTTTATGCTGTTACATGTACCCGCTGTATTGACTAACAGCTTCATGGTGGGGTAAATCCTAACTAATGAACCGTATTACTGATCGTCATTTTACTTCTAGGTATGTTGGTTGTATGAACTTGTTTACTTGTTATAAATGTCTTTCATTTTTATAGGGATTTCTTCCCCAATCCCGTCTCTGAATTAATTTCGTTATGCATGATATCCAGTTTACATATTTTCTTTAAATGTTAATTATAACAATAAAAAATATGTACAATGTCATTGTGAGCGTATCTCTTGAGCAAACGACTTAATGTTAACTCGCTGTTTTCTTTTTTTTTTCATTCTCAAACTCGAAAATGTCTATCATGTCATTGACAACAAGACTCGAAAAATGTAGAAGTTCTAAACATCAATACTTCTACAATAAAAGGAATGAATTATTGTTATCTCTTTACGATTAGTTGCCAATGATGTTCAAAAAATACTGAAGACCTACTCGTGGAATGAACGATGGGCTTCTATTTTTGGCCGTTGGATGCTGAACTGAAATAGATAAACAAATCAAATCAGTGCTGTTTACTTGTATTAGCGATTAGATACAGCATTTTTTAACTAGAAATCCGCGAGTCGGATGTGTCGCCTAACGAAATTTGTGTTAGTCGACATAAACATGTTAATTAGTTTTTTTTATTGTACAGTTATAAAAATGTATTTGCACAAAATTCACATATAAAATTAAAAAAAACAAGAAACATGCACAACACGTTATGCCCTTGGCATGAAATGCATTAAATCAATCCAAGGGAAATAACTAAAACGGAAGAAGGTAGAGTTGCGTTTATTGTGCATTGCACTTCAAGTCTTTGCAAGAAACATGCAAACCAAGTTTGTAATAATTTGAACCTACGGTAACACAGTTACGCTCCGGACAAGAAATGACCTATAAAAATTAATCAAAGGGGAATAACTTAAAACAGAAGAAGGTAGAGTTACGGTTCTTGTGCTCTGCACTTCGAGTCATTGCCAGAAACATAAATACCAAGTTTTGAAGTCAGTTCTAATTGGTCTTTCATTGTATATGTTTACAATGTATGCTAGTTTCGTTTCTTCCCTATGTCAAGAGAGGATGTAGAAGGAACAGTTTTGTATTGATATCAATTATCTAATGTCATTTTAATCTTTTGATTGTTTTCTGAAATGTATCCAATATCATTTACTCACATCACAGAGTCAAAATTAGAACAGTCGTTCAGTGAAAGAGAGGTAATTTTAAAATTGGATACTTTGAGAGGGGTTTATTGAAACAAATGTGCTGTTTGATTAATCATATTTTCTGTTGTTTTTTTTTCTACTAATGAGTGGTCCTATTACAGTAAAAACAAGGAATTAAGAGCAAATTTCTGTTTACTTCACCTTTTTATGCATGTTTAGCAAAATTAAATATAACTCTCGCCAAACTGTTCCATAGTCAATTAAGGTCCTGCCACATTCCTCCCAATTCTATTCATCGATAAAAAGAAAATTATCAAAATCTCAATAACGGCATTATGCTGTTAAATGAAACTTTGCACAAGTGTATGTTATTAATGTATCGTTATTTTACAGATGGTAAGACACGTTAGAAAAGTAAAGAAAATAGCGAGATCTTAAATTCCCTCAACTTCTATTTACATAAATTCACAAAAACTAAAGAAAACAAAACATCATTTTTAATGGCCACATGAGTAATATGATACTGACAACAATGTATTGTGTCCTCATGATTTACAGATGTAAACTTTACGAGATATTAGTTAAAGTGTGTTTGACCTTCAATTTCCTGGTCGCGACAATCACTGATTTCTCTTTTAATAGTTGAAAGTTTTATACAAGGTACACAAAATTTTCTTGTCAGTATCATTGCGCTCGCGAGGGAATTTAAAATTATGTTCGCCTAGTTTTTGTGAATTTATGTAAATAGAATTCAAGGAATTTTTAGGTCTAGCTTTGTTTCTTTACTTTTCTAAGTTGTCTTACTGTATGCAAAATAAAGATGCGTAAGTCAGATTCATTTGTGCAAAGTTTTATTAAATGACATATTGCCATTACTGAGATTTGATGATTTTTATTTTATCGATAAATATGATTGGGAGGAGTGTGGCAAGCCCTTAATACAAGATTAAAGCTTACGTTGAAGACTGTTGTTAACATATGATCACATTAAATAAAGAGTGAATTCAAAGTATTTCTATTAAAAAATACAGACAAAAAGTGATCAATTAGAACTTCTGGTGAGTGTACATATTTTAGAACCTGACGTACGGAGTACGGAACGGTATGCGGTTCGTGCCGAACCTTATATTCAAGTTGATGTATTTCCTAATTACAAGTGCTAAAAACTTCACTTTTTACATACATATGAATTTAGCTTCATTTTTTGCTAAAAGTGCAGACGCCTTAAGATGCTAGATGCTACATTGTATAAGGAGTGAAATATTTTTTAACATAGTAAATATTATAATAAAATGAAACGAAATTAAGATAACTGCCAAAATATGTAAGAGACCCTCTTAGTACCTACGATTCACATGGTTGCAAATAACAATTTGCATTTCTTTGGCATTCAACAAATGAGTAAAGATTCAGAAAAATCAGGCATACCTGTTTAACATTACCGCAAATTCATTAGAAGTAATGTTAGGAGTAATTACCATCAAAAATATGTGTTTAAACTTTTAAAAATTAAGTTAATAGATTTTAAACCCAAACAGGGATTCAATGGTGTCATTTCACATCTTTCTGACTGGATAATTATCATATTTAAAAAAAAAGAAAACACGTACCCTCTCATTAGGTTTGAGGTATTTAAACATGAAGTCCCAAGAAAATGCCTTGCCCGCTTCTTCATCTAAAATGCAAACAGAAAATATGTTATTGCATTATACATGTAATAAGTATAAGGAGTCATACATCTCTTAAGACTCTGCAAATGGCTTTATATGTTATTTGTACGATTTCGTTTTTAAGTATATTTCCTTGTCAAACAAAAAGGTTGCAACAAGTACCCGGTATTTCATGCATATTGTCATTACATCGAACATGATACATGGTTGCAAATTCTTCTTCGTAAACGTATAATAAGTGGCACGATTTATAGTTTGTATCGGAATCCATAAATGAACTGCGTCTTGCAGAAATGTATCTGTAAGTTAGAAGAGCTGACGATATTGCTCACATAAACATTGCTGATGTACTCCTTGTATTTTTCATTGACAAATGATGACAAATTCAGTACTACGAAAATCAAAGCCACAGAAAATCGACAAAAATATCAAATGTCTCGATAGTTCTGACATATCTGTTTTTTTTTCTTTTTTAAGTCTGTGTTTTTATATTTATAAGGTTTTAAAATTAAACGAAAAAGTAAATAAACTCGAGATTATTTACCTGTACCTCCATATGCAGCTCGCTCAGAATAAAAGTTATCATAGTAAGTATCTTGTCCGGGATAGTCCATGTTGCCTCGCGCATAATGGTATGGCTCGACTGTAGCACTGGTATTTATCCTAGTCGGTAGTCTCTTTCCATAAAAAGAACTTCCGGTATCATCGTAATCACTATTTCAGATAAAAATAATCTTAAATTTACACGAACCATCATATAGGCTCTTATTCATTTTCAATACGAATTATACCAATAAGAAAAATATGCAATCTTTGGGCTTGAATGAATTGTTTTTTGTGTTTTAATAATATCATGTGAGACCTTCGGTCCCGTGTGATGTGTTTTACAGATGCATAGAGAAAGACGCTAACATAAATATTGCATTCTGTCATAATGATCGTTTTAAACCGGTTTTGCTAAAACCAAGTTTAAATACTCTCAACAAATAAAAATATATTGACAACATGTTTTTTTAAATAGTAGTAATAACAAAAGTTTTACTAATGACGTAAGAATAACGAAATATTTGACTTCAATAAAGAGCGTCATGAATTCCCAATATTATTGTCAGTGATAACTATTTTTCTTGTACTAATCACAACTTTCGGAAATGTCAGCTCTTGTCACTTGATTTAAAGAATTCGTTTCAAATTAGATTACAAACGAATTTTTTAATGATATATATTCTTTGTGCGGCTGTCATCATTACTATAGGGAGAAGAAATTATACCAGGCTGAGCTTTGATAGATTGTGTTCTCATCCTCTCAACTGTATATGTCTTGATAGATCATAATAAATCAGAGCATATATGTATGATTTGAAAACAATACATTTTTAATCCTGAATAGGCACTATAAATGTGTTTTCCAGATATTTTCGCAAGGTATCGTGCTTACTTAAGTTTTTAAAATGAGGTTTAAGGTTATAAGACTTCTGACAGTAAACTATTAGGTCATTGCCAATATGCATTTTGATTTATACCAAGTGTAACAATGACATTTTAAAGAGGTCCGTGGAGAATGATCCGTCACAAACACCGATTTATCGATACATTGGAATGATGTGTGTTCCTTATATTAAGATAAAACTAAAATAAACATATAATTTTCAGTTTCGTACCTGCTGAAATCTTTTGATTGCTTCTTCTTGTGACGATAGAAGACTATACACAAAATGATTCCAGCGAGAGCCAAGAACCCCAGTGGTATACCTATACCAAGTCCCAGCAGCAAAGACAGATTATCTGAAAAATCCACCCATGCAATACATTTATTTTCAACAGCAATACAAACATTCATTATACCCCCGCTTCGAAGTTACCCTTGGCCGTCCCTTTGTTCTTCAGTCCGTTTGTTCTTCCGTCCGTCCACAACTTCAGTCACAGTTTTCTCAGCAACTGTAACATGCAGCAGCCTGATATTTTGCACATTGTTTTATCTTATAGTCCCATATGGTGTACAACGATTTTATGCTCCTTCAAGTCCACGTAAATCCAATATGAATCACTTTTAAATCCACAATGAAGAATTCTCTGTTCACTTTTACTCCTAACAAACTTGGTTCCAAAAGATAGTAATTCTTAACTATTAGTATTTAAAACATTTGCCAATATAATCACTTTAAATAAAGCTTTAAAAGTAATATACATTACTAAACCCAACAACCATGTATGATATTTCTGTGCCTTTAGGAATTTTCAAATAAAACGCAAGACCAATAATTACTTGAAATTATACCACACATATTGAAATTAATTAAACAGACTACAGTTAAACAAAAAATTTCAAGTTTGTTGAAGGCTTTCAGTCATTCAATGTAAGAACATAAATTTTGATGAGCTGTATTTGAAGCACAGTCGAAAACGTGTCAAAAGAATAAAGGACATTATGAACCACAATAACCCTTCACTCCATGAGATTTGGTTGTTAATCAATAGACAAACAGTATGGAGGCAGACCAGCTGGTGTAGCACAGTCCTATGATACAGTTTAACACTGTTCGGGTTTTGATTTTTAGTTTTTTTCTTACCAAAAAAATATATAGTATCGTCTGATCAGATGGCATGTATACATGCATCTACCATGTTCGCACAAAGGATAACGCCATTATATTCGCTGTAAAATGATGAAATACCTAGTTTGAACTTTTGTACTATTTCTGTAGATGTTTTGTATAAAATGGAAAAAAAAAACAAGTATACTTACCCTCCGTCTGTAGTGGCCTGTTAATAAAGAAGGCATGAACTCATTAAAAGTACACATACTAGTCTATTGAAACATTATATTCCTAGAACAAATTTGTCTTGTATAGATAGAAATGTAAGCACTGGGTCAGACGAGACAAATACAGAAAAAAATGTTTATTAATGATGTTTAAATGTGAATAAGTCAAATAACAAACTTAGAAACCAATATGTCGTCGGATTTTTATAACACATTTAAGGTTATCTACGTTGCGGAAAATAACTAACACATATAATTAGAAACATATACTGACAACAACATGAAACTGTGCACTGGGGTTTTACAAAATGCTTTATGTATATCGTTTTCAAAATAAAGATGACTTTGGTATCAGCATTTAGGATTTTGTATTTCCTTCACCATGAACATGATTAAATTAAAAAAAAAACGTTTATTACTTTGCATTCAGGGAATTAATAGCTCAAATGACATTTGAGTAAAATTCACAGTTGTGTTACGTTTGAGATTTGTGATTGTTTTGCCACTTTTATCCGTGGTTACGTATTGCCCCATTGCCCAAGCAAGTCCCAGAGTTGCTGTACTAGGTTCATGTCTGGAGAACCGATGGCCATGGTAGCACGTTAACGCCATGGCGTGCCAGATAATTTGCAGTAACCCGAACCATACTAGGTCGAGCATTGTCATGCATAAGCAAACTGGGATTTTTGGCAAAGGAAATGGACAAGAACGTCATCAATGTAGCGTTGGGCATCAAAATTACCACGAATAACTACCAGACCTGTCTTCGTTTTTGTACTGTTTATTGGTGTAAATATTGAGTTAAGCTCAACCCGGGATTTTAGGCGGCGTGGGAAGTAATATGCATTTCCATTACTGCCCATGATCAGGCACAATGAAACCGAGCATGCAATATGTTTGTACTTGTCGTGTTCGGTGGCGTTCACAGTTGTATTTTCATATGTTTGAATATCACAGTAAAAACTCTTTCCATACATTCAATCAGTGCTGATATCAGTAACGTACTTTGAAGGTCGCTGAGCACGATACTCAGTCAATTACTCTGTCAATAGAACTTCTTTCTAAAATTGCTTTTGTTTAAAGATATCGGCCATTGAATAGATGGGAGGTTTCAATATACCAGCCAATATAAATTCGGAGATAGTTGAATCAACCCAAGGATATATTTCCTGCTTTTCTACATTTTGCGTTGTTTGTGATATGCAGGATTTATATTTTCAGAACGCCTACTCCCTCCTTTGTTTTCGCGGTCAGAGCAAACACATTCTTTTATCTTGGGACCATACGCCGCTAAACATGGAATGGTTTTAATATGAAAATTCCGCACTGAAGTTTCTATGTTCAACTCCATATGCATACCATAATAATTGTACAGTTTATTTGTGTAAATATTGAGTTGCGCTCAACCCTGTGCTAGCCGGCGTGGGCAGTAATATGCATTTCCATTACTGCTCATGAGCCGGCTCAATCAAACCGAGCCTGCAATATTTTTGTATTTGTCGTGTTCGGTAGCATTCAAAGACCTATTTTTATCTATTCCTACCAACCATTATCCCGGCCCATATCAATACACTGCCAACGCCAAACCTGTCTCGATACTAATAAACAATTGTTATCGAATCTCTCTCCTCGGCGACGAAAAACACGAACCCTTCTGAACAGAACTCGATAGGCGCGCGTCCAGCGCAAGTGACGTTGGGCATATATATGTCGATTTTTTTATTTCTCGGGTTGATTAATATCTGCCCTACGTACGGTCTTCTACTAGTACGAATGAAGTTTGCGTTTGCCCACAAAGGGTTCAATACCGCCAGCAAACAATTCAATAACGTTTGTCTAGAGATACCATTCTCTAAAGACGTGCTGCTGCGGTCTTGATGTGCGGTCTTCAGCGGTGTCAGTTTAAACCAAACGTTGACGCAAGTTATTTATTGTATTTCGGTGAGAAATAAACTGCGTTGCGACGTCAGCAACTCTGACGCCAGATGCAAGCAGTATGAGTGCTTGCATTTTCTCTTTTTCCCTTACTAGAGGCATCTTGTAAACAAGTCAGATTCAAAATCCAATGCGATTTTAATATTGTTAAAGTTCACCTAATTCGGTTATTATGAAGGGCATGGGAAGGGTACAATATCGGACAGATAAGTGCAATGCACACCTGAGTGTATGTGTACTAAGATGTGTAAATTTTACAGACATAGATTGAATAAATACACAAATATGACAATATAAAAATGTGCAGTTTTATTTTGGTGTCAGTATATATGCGAACCTTTTCAGCAAACAGGCAAATTACTTATTAGGATGGGATACACAACCATTTCCAAACCCACCCATCCAAAAATATCCCTAACACTTTAGCAGACCGCCCTGGTATATTACATGTGTTTTATTGACGGTTACATACAACATTATTTCGTTTAAGTAACTTTAAGCACAACATAACAGTTAGGGTTGGGTTGCTTCAACTGTCAGTCTGTTTAGCATGTACAGCTGCTTCAAAATATCCACTTTTTAGCGATTTTAAGAAGCGAGTCAGATACAAGTATAGAAACCTTAGGATACACAATGTATTACTTATCCACTTTACAGTATAGTTTGATTGTTCCCCCAGTTTCCAACATAGCGTACGTTTACTTTAGTCCAATAGCCCATGATAAGATTAAAAAAATGTAAACATGAAAAAATGTTAGTTAAGAAAACATACTCGCAGTGTGGTTTTCCGTCAGTCACCGAACATTCGTAGGTATCTGGACATTCTCCGGAGGCTTTATACACACTACAAAGAATATCTTTTTGGTCCGTTGCATCGGTTGGAACTGAAATAATCAAAATAATATGACTCATGTAGAGCTTACAAAACGTTTACACTGAAACTGATTTATGTTTAATCTATGGAGTTGCCGGTTTTTAGACCCCAGTGTGAACTTGTGTCGGGCAAGTATTTTTCTCTGTTTTTATTCTTTGTCCAGTAAATGTACTTGTTTAACTTATACCCTTCTCTTTTGCAAAGATCGAGATTTATTTGAGAAGTCGGAAAATGATCTCTTGAGAAACGCTACAAAACTAGGATCTGAGGAGTATCTCAAACATGTTTTATCAACAATCTTGTGAACAATCAGATAGTCGCCTACAAGATCGCAAAAACAGGATGCTTGCTTTAACTGAAAACAAGTGACAGAAAATCGTCACAAAACCAGGTTTTCTTTTTCCAGACTGATGGCCGAGCGCAAATGTGTTTTTGGCCAAATCAAGCTCAAGTAATTAAGCAGAAACTGAATTTCTAACAGTAACATTTACCTTGATCACAGACATGTGGGTAGCAATACCTAGCTGCCTCTTGATATAAGCTAACAATACACCAAGTTTGGAGACAACAGGCAAAAGCAAACTCAGTAATTAAGTGGAAACAGAATTTTTTTATTTTCAGCAACGGTGACCTTGACCTTGAATACAGACACCTGGTTAGCAATCCCAAGCTGCCTTTTAATATAAGCTAATCATACAGCGTGTTTGGAGCCATTAAGCCAAAGCAAACTCAAGTTATTAAGCAGAAACTGAATTTCTATATTTAGCAACAGTGACCTTGACCTTCATTATAGACATATAGGTAGCAATCCCAAGCTGCCTCTTGATATAAGCTACCCAAACACCAAGTTTAGAGTTAGTCTGCTAAAGGAAACTCAAGTTATTAGCAACAGCGACCTTGACCTTGATCACAGACATCTTGGTAGCAAGCCCAAGCCCAAGCTGCCTTTTGATATAAGCAACTCATACACCAAGTTTGGAGTCAATAGGCAAAAGCAAATTCTAGTAATTGAGCAGAGACTGAATTTCTATTTTTAGCAGCAGTGACCTTGACCCTGTGGTCAAACCCCGACAATATGTGTCAGGGCACTTCATGACAATACCTCTGTGAAAGTTTGGTTGAAATCCGTTGAGAAATGTAGGAGGAGTTGCGCACACGAGAAATTGTTTACGCCCGCCCGCCGACATACCCCAATCTAATAGCCAGGAAATTTCCGGAAAACCTGGTTAAATCCTGGTTAAAAGTGTTTCAAAAGTCGTATCGTATATCATGTTCATGTATACAAATGGAATATTACACCAGTAAGCAATCTGTAGGTTTGTATAAATAATATCACGCGAGACCGAAGGTTTGCATAAGCAACAAGAAATCATACAAACCTACATATTGCATAATGGAATAATGTTCCTTTTATTATATTCCATTATTTCACTCCCAATTAATTGAGAACTTAATATTAATAAAGTAAACATTGATGTAAGCAATTACATCACAATAAAGCATAAATCTCTACGTCATATTTACTCGTATATATATTTTGACGTAATCGGACAAATGTTTACATTTTCAAGCGCCATGATCAATTCTGTCGGACAAATATAAGAGTTTGGCTTGAAAGACAAAATTTGAAGAACGGTTGCATATGGTTAATATTTAAATCGGGATAAATGAACGGTATGTACACTTTTTCGCCCCTAATATTTTGCTTGTTCTGTTTTAGTCCGCATTGACTATCTATTATTAAACTTTCTTTCACACCTTTTCAACGATTTTATTTGTTTTACGTGTAAAGGTCATTGGAATCAATTATTTTTTTTAAAAAAAAGGAGTGTCACTGTAGTCAACAAATCTAAATTTATGAAAATATCGCGGTTTGAAATCAGCCATTTTTTAACGTAGAAAAACGACACTGCCCAATACGGAATTATTTATCAGACGAGTTGCATAAATCTTGCGGATTAACGCTGCAGTATAATCAAATCATTCATGTGTAATACTATATAAAATCATATATATAAATCATGGAAAGTGTTGACATATTTTAACTGCGACAAAGGTGTATTATGTGGTATAAAATTTATTTCCATTGAAATGATTTTTTATCAGATAACTTTACGACCCAAACCGAGAGCGTTATAATTGATTGCTTCCTGTAATGGCGGTTTTTAAGAAAAATCCACTCTAACAGCTTTCATTCGGTGATTACGGACCGTCAATTGATCTAACAGTTTGTTAGATCGGACTCAAGTGAGATTGCTTTAAACATTAAACAAATAGCATGTATTTTTGTTTCAGCGAAATATCAATTTTATTTCACGCGTAAACATAGGCAAATGATATTTTTTCCATTAACGTGACCTAAACTGACTGACTCATTTGTTGTAAATAGTTTTAAGTTTTAAAGTTGTTTAAATTTTATAATTCGAAATACTATTCCTTTAAATAACATTTTGCCTGAATGTGTAAAATCTTTAAAATGTAAATGTGTAAAATTATGCTATAACGTTTTATTTTCCTAATGATAATTTAGCAATTTGGCGAAAAGCACAGGACTGCAGAAAGCTGAATTACCTTTTACGCCATCGATGGATAGTGCACTTGTAGAAGCGTTAACACCAAATATCTGTATCGTTGTGGATGGAGTGGCGAAGTCTACATTTGCAGCGGCAACATCAGGTAAGCTGGTTGTTGGCGCGACTATGCTGTAGTCGACAATTAAACTTCCAGTCCTAAAATTCAATAATTATTATAAACAAGATACATGTTGTACTAATACCAGCAATGTACATCTATAATTTAGTAAGCTTATTGACTATATAAGTTAAATATTTGAAATATTTGAAATCGAGACAGACAGCCGAAGAAACAGAAAAAACATACAGACAGAGAGACGTCAAAAAAACATTATGAGTTTCAATTTAATACAAAATAAGTAGTATACGAAGTTGCGCTTAACCTGAGGCTAGGCAGCTTCATGAACAAACTACGACCACTATGTGTATATATCAACCAAAGTCGTTATCTTTGTAAATCTTACATGTATATATGACAGAATCAGTGTTCCATCTACCCCAAATACAAACCTTATACTGTGGATGATAATCTTGAACTTAACATCGGGAAGTTTTTTGGTGTATATTTCATCAAGCTAAAAAATAATGTAAGATCATTAAACTATTTTATATGTTTATAATGTATGTCTTACGTGCTTGGAACTGTTCTTAAATATCTTATTGGAAGCCTGCTAGGCAACATAACGAGGCCTATTCTATATTTCAATTAAAGTTTATTATCATGCGACTTAATGTTTAACTTTAAAACTTGTAAAAAATCATTGTGTATATACAAAATAAAAAGTTTAAGTCAAATTCATAATCTACAGTCACTGTAATTATACTTTCTAATAGAACACTCAATAAAAATATAACTTGTTCCTTTGCAAAAGAAGCTTAATGGAAAACATGGCAGTAGTTAGAACATACCAGGCTGACTTCCAAACCAATTTGAGCAGTAAATGAGTACCTTTTTATGAACCTCCTCCTCGTACCGATTGTAGGTTGTAGTAACGTTTAGATTGTCGCTGGTATTAAAGTTTAGTATAAGCGTCACCATGACAGACTTTGTTTCTATCGAAAAAAATATATTGTGTTTGATTTTATTTAATAAAAGCAATAGTGGATTAATCTCCCTATTAGTAAAAAACATTGGAAAAATCAGACCATGCCTTTATAACTGTGGTAATATTTGATTTTGAAAACGAATAGTCTTATTAGAGTGGGATTCATCTCACTTAAATTTAGAGATGATGTACTTAAATCATAACACCAGAATGATATTTTGAGAGCTCAATATATTATGGTGTGGCTTTTCTGCATACATGTACTGGTTGATCACCTTATTGTTTCGGAACAATTCTGTCTGAACTTTAAGTTTTTAACACTTCCTTAAAACTGATACATATCTTAACTGTTTCTTCATATTATATTTATCGCTGGTGTTACGAAGCTCCTAAATATCCGTTACATTTTTTTCATTAAGACTCAATCACCGACAGTGTTTTAATGATTGCTTTAAGAACCCGTCTGTGTAGCCTGCCTAAAACAAGCTTATCCTGATTGTGTATTAGCTTAAGGCTATAACTGTGTTTAAAAAAGAAAAAAATGTTGGCTGAGCATTTGTTCATCTCCTAACAAAAACATTCATTTAATTTGCCCAATTAAATATTTAAACAATACGAATGCATTTAACTGGTCTAGAGACTTACTTGGTGGAAGTGCGGCAGTTGTAGTTGTAATTGTATCTAAAACAAAAACAGAATGTACATAGTATGAATTATAAAGGTAAATTACAAAAACACTTAGCAAAAACTATCATGTTGTTTTCTACTTTAAAATTAATGAATAAATATTAATGCAAATGTAGCTGTTTCTCTACAGATGCATGTCTTTCAGAAGCCCGGAGAAAAAATAAGAAATAAAAATACATGATGGAACGAAACGGTGATTTATATGAATTCTATTGGGAAAAACAAATACACTAGACAGAAACTATGCTGTATTGTGTTGAAGCTGTTTCATTTACATGCATGTCTATTAGAAGCCTTGGGCAGAATAAAGAAATACAAATACATGATTAAATTATTTAAATTCATCATTAGTAAGATGTTCTAGCATGGAAAATTGCAGCATTTAATTACTATACATATCAAGGGATAAGCAACGTAACACGAATTTTAAGAATATACCACAACCTCGGTGCCGTTTGCCGCATTTTGATTTTCCTAACTTAAAGTATATGGTTATGGTATAACTCTTACCCACTACACAGGATCCGTTTGCATGACGTTGATAACCTCGTAGACAGGAGCAGTTAAAGCCAACTCCAATCAAATTGTGACAACCTTCATTTAGTTGTGTGCAATTATGCTTATTTTCAGTACATTCGTCGATGTCCATTTCACAGTTCGTTCCCTTCCAGCCATCTTTGCAGGAACAAGAGCCGTTAACAGCATTGCAGGATTTCGTATTATTATCGAAGCAAGTGCATGAAAAGGCACACACTAAGCCGTATTTCCCAGACGAACATGCTTAAAAAATAATAACATATATATAAATATATTTTAGTTGATTCATTAAAGGAATCCTTTTTGAGTAATTTTAAAGTCATTTTATTGATTTTACATTAAATATTCACATTTTTTTTCAATTTGTTTAATGAATTTTCAACAGTAAGGCTAGTGTATTATTGCAATTTATGTCGAGTTCCAGGCCAGCTCGAAGCTAGTGCATGAAAAGGAACACCCCCTTTTCAGTATAGCCCAGGCAAACATGCTACAAAATAATAAAATAAATATGCATAAGTATTTTAGTTTCATTTGATAAAAGACTGTTTCTTAATAATTTTAAACTAATTTTATCGTTCTTATTATAAAACAATAGTTTGTTTCATTTAGTATACGAATTTTAAACAAGAAGTGAAGCTCTAAATTGTTAACGTCATCTGATCACGGTACGGTGCATACATGCAAACACTTACGCTAAGATGTCAATCAGCAAGGCAGTTATTCCGCCGTTATGTACTTATCCCAATTGCATTTTCGTGAATTTAGTTTGCGAGCATAAAAAGCAATGAAACCCGCCAATATTCGATAGAATTAGGTTTTAACGGAGAATGGCCTATTACTTTGTTCAGAAATGATCTCCTACCTTGGCATAACCCGTCGCTGGTTTCATTGAAGCCCTCTTCACATTCACAGACATATGAACCGTTCGTGTTAACACATTTCGAATTGTTTTGGCAGCTGAACGTGTTTGTTAAACACTCATCTATGTCATTAGTGCAGTTTGTTCCTTTCCAGCCGTCCTTGCAGGTACAGGAACCGTTAACAGCATTGCAGGATTTCGTATTATTATCGAAGCAAGTGCATGAATCGGCACAACCTAAGCCGTATTTCCCAGGCGAACATCCTTAAAAATAATAACTTAAAAATTTATATAAATATATTTTAGTTGATTTATTAAAGGAATAATGTCTTTTTTTATTTTTAAACTCATGTTATCGTTCTTACCATTGAATATACATATATTTTTTGTTTCATTTGTTTTATAAATGTTAAACATTAAGACCAGTTGTTGTTGTTGTTGTTGTTGTATTACATTAAGGATAGTATATTATTGCAATTTTTGACGAGTTCCAGGCCAGCATGAAGCAAGTGCATGAAAAGAATAATCCTTTTCCGTATGTCCTTTTCAAACATGCTAAAAATATTTAAAAAAAAAACAATTATGCATACATATTTTAGTTTCATTTGATAAATGATATTGCCTCTAGCTGGGAGCACTGTTTCTTAAAGGACCTTTTTCTTAATAAATTTATCTAATTTAATTGTTCTAGATACTAAATAATTCGATAGAATAAAGTTGTCATGGCCTAGTTTGTTCAGGAAATGATTTCCTACCTTGGCATAACCCGTCGCTTGTTTTATTGAATCCCGCTACACATTCACAGACATAAGAACCGTTCGTGTTAACACATGTCGAATTGGTTTGGCAGCTGAACGTGTTTGTTAAACACTCATCTATGTCATTAGTGCAGTTGGTTCCCTCCCAGCCGTCCTTACAGGTACAGGAACCGTCGACAGCACTGCAGGATTTCGTATTATTATCGAAGCACTTGCATGAATGGGCACACCCTATACCGTATTTCCCTGGCGAACATGCTTAAAAAAAGAACAAAATAAATAAATGCTCAATGTTTAATTCAGCTAAAGGAATATTTATCGTTTCAATTATTTTAAAAATAAACTGAAAGATAATAAATATATGCTCAATGTTAAATGTAGCTTATGGAATGTTTATTGTGGCAATTATTTAAAAAAAAATAAACGTATTTCTAACCATTGAATATCCATATAAAACTAATGTGTTTTACGTTATTCTTTTTACTAGATGATCTTAAGAATTTATCACATCGAGTGAATATTACAATTAAAGTTTGAGTCCAGCTCTTACATGTCTGACTTAACGTTCACGTCTCGTCTGATCACTGGGTGGTGCCTATATGCAAATTTATTCCTTCACGCGAATCAGCACGACAGTCTTTCCGCCGTAAGAAGTGTCTATCCCCATGACATTAATGTAAATTTGATATGAGAGAAAACGCAGTTAAAACTGGCCAATATTTAATAGTTTGAGGTGCCTTGGAGAATGACCTATCTGTGTGCTCAGAAATGACTTCCTAGCTTTGCATTACAGGTCACTTTCTTATTGAATCCCGCTACACATTCACAGACATTTTTGACCTGTCGTTTGCAAAAACGTACGCCCTAATGTAAATCAACAGTGTAGTCAATTCGACATAATGGAGTGCCTATCCGGTTTTTATTTACGCGAGAAATCATCGCGTGAACAGTGAGGATACATTTGAGCACCAATTTTCCGAAACAAGAGTCGGACATTCAACCGCTAGGCCGCGCTTTATGAACATAAATCCAATAGCAACCTGCTTAAACCTGGTTATTCGTGCACTTGATTATAACGATTATCAATCTATATAATTTTTATATTTTATACAAAATATATTGTTATGCTTTACCAACCTCTACACTCATTTCCAGTGCCATTGAAACCAGGGTTGCATGAACAACTAAATGACCCTTCGGTATTTGTACAATTCTGTGTGCAATTTGATGTGCCTCTTTGACATTCATCTATATCTATAATAGTAAGTATTAAAACAAAAAATATACAGACAAACTGAAAAATGCATATCTAGGAATTCAAAGCAAAGTGTAGTTTAAATAAAACAGTGAACCGGTGGCGAGTTATCTTCTAGGACGGTTAGTGGCAACAATTTGGAACCTTGACTTATGTTATAGAGTGCGTAAACAACACACTAGCCCCGCCATGTGCTCAAGAATAAACAATTCATTATTTTTATTCAATTTGGTTAATGAATTTTAATGATTTGATGCATGAAAAGGAACACCCTATTCCGTATTTCCCAGGCAAACATGCTACAAAATATTAAAATAATTATGCATACGTATTTTAGTTTCATTTGATTAAGGACTATTTCATAATAATTTTAAACTAATTGAATCGTTCTTATTATTAAAATTAATAATACTTTGCTTCATTTAGTGTAAGAATTTAAAAAACGAAGAGTATTATCGCAAATTATGCTGAGTTCCAGTCCAGCTCTAAACTGTTAACGTTCTGACGTCTCGTCTGATAACGGTCCGGTGCATATATGCAAAAACATACGCTTACTAGATGCAAATCAGCAATGCAGTTATTCCGCCGTTATGTACTTATCCCAACTGCATTTTCGTGAATTTAGTATGCGGACAAAAAAAGCAGTTAAGCCCGCCCATATTCGATAGAACTAGATTGTAATGGAGAATGGCCTACTAGTTTGTTCAGAAATGATTTCCTACCTTGGCATAACCCGTCGCTTGTTTTATTGAATCCCGCCACACATTCACAGACATAAGAACCGTTCGTGTTAACACATGTCGAATTGGTTTGGCAGCTGAACGTTTTTGTTAAACACTCATCTATGTCGTTAGTGCAGTTGGTTCCCTCCCAACCGTCCTTGCAGGTACAGGAACCGGTAACGGCATTGCAAGATTTCGTATTATTATCAAAGCAAGTGCATGAATCGACACACCCTATACCGTATTTGCCTGGCGAACATGCTTAAAAAATAATAAAGTGTGTATAATTAATTTGAAAAAAATAAATGCTTTTTTAGTAATTTTATACTCACCTCATCGTTCGTACCATTTAATATTCAAGTAAGAATTTGCTTCATGTTATTTTAATAATTTTTAACAGTAAGACAAATATATTTTCGCAATTTATACTGAGTTTGAGTCCAGCTCTAAACTGACAACCTTTTTTTTTACGTGTCGTCTGATCACTCGTTGTTGCTAAAACTTACGTTTCATGCAAATCAGCATGAGAGTCATTCGGTCGTTATGTACTTGTTCCAATGGCATTATCATGATTTGGTATGAGAACAAACAAAAAGAGTTAAAACGGCCCATATTCGATAGAAAAAAGTTGTCATGTAATTTCCTACCTTGACATAACCCGTCGCTTGTTTTATTGAATCCCGCTACACATTCACAGACATAGGAACCGTTCATGTTAACACATGTCGAATTGATTTGGCAGCTGAACGTTTTTTTTAAACACTCATCTATGTCATTAGTGCAGTTGATTCCCTCCCAGCCGTCCTTGCACGCACAGGAACCGTCGACAGCACTGCAGGATTTTGTATTATTATCGAAGCACTTGCATGAATGGGCACACCCTATACCGTATTTCCCTGGCGAACATGCTAAAAAAAGAACAAAATAAATAAATGCTCAATGTTTAATTCAGCTAAAGGAATATTTATCGTTGCAATTATTTTAAAAAATAAACTGAAAGATAATAAATATATGCTCAATGTTAAATGTAGCTTAAGGAATGTTTATTGTGGCAATTATTAAAAAAAACTTAAACTTTTTCGTGTATTTCTAACTATTGAATATCCATATAAAACTAATGTGTTTTACGTTATTCTGTTTACTAGATGATCTTAAGAATTTATCACATCGAGTGAATATTACAATTAAAGTCTGAGTCCAGCTCTTACATGTCTGACTTAACGTTCACGTCTCGTCTGATCACTGTGTGATGCCAATATGCAAATTTATTCCTTCACACGAATCTGCACGGCAGTCTTTCCGCCGTAGCGAAGTGTTTATCCCCAAGACATTAATGTAAATTTGATATGAGAGAAAACGCAGTTAAAACTGGCCAATATTTAATAGTTTGAGGTGCCTTGGAGAATGACCTATCTGTGTGCTCAGAAATGACTTCCTAGCTTTGCATTACAGGTCACTTTCTTATTGAATCCCGCTACACATTCACAGACATTTTTGACCTGTCGTCTTATAACTGTCCGGTACCTTTTGCAAAAACGTACGCCTTAAATGTAAATCAACAGTGCAGTCAATTCGACATAATGGAGTGCCTATCCGGTTTTTATTTACGCGAGAAATCATCGCGTGAACAGTGAGGATACATTTGAGCACCAATTTTCCGAAACAAGAGTCGGACATTCAACCGCTAGGCCGCGCTTTATGAACATAAATCCAATAGCAACCAGCTTAAACCTGGTTATTTGTGCACTTGATTATATTAATTATCAATCTATATAATTTTTATATTTTATAAAAAATATATTGTTATGCTTTACCAACCTGTACAATCATTTCCAGTGCCATTGAAACCAGGGTTGCATGAACAACTAAATGAGCCTTCGGTATTTGTACATTTCTGTGTGCAATTTGATGTGCCTCTTTGACATTCATTTATATCTTAAATATTAAGTAATACAACAAAAACTATTAATAGATGGAAAGACAAAACTGAAAATGCATATTAAGGAATTCAAAGCAAAGTGTAGTTTAAATAAAACAGTGAACCAGTGACGAGTTTTCTCCTAGTACGGTTAGTGGCAACAATTTGGAACTGTTGCCTATGTTATAGTGTGCGTAAACAACAAACTAGCACCGTCATGTGCTCACGAATAAACAATTCACAATTTTCATTCAATTTGATTAATTAATCCGAATGATTTGGTGGCTTTTGTCTCGTTGACCCTTCATACCTACAGTAAAATTGTTGGAAGCAAGATTTAAACCCCCAGGGGCAATTTGTTTTGCTACTGACCGTTCCAAATTGACATACTTATATAAAACATGCTTCTGATTATAAAAAACAATAATACGACGGTGATATCTTACCAACACAGAAACCGGTTGCATTCATTTCAAATCCATTGTCACACAAACACTGGTAAGAACCAATGTTATTGTCACATTTTGTTTTGCGTGGTTGTGTGCACGGGTTACTATTACACTCGTTGATGTCTTCAGAGCAATTGGTGCCTCTCCATCCAGCATTACATAAACAAGTTCCGTTCACGGAATTACAGCTCTTGGTGTTGGCAGCGATACAAGAACATTGGTTAACACAGTTTTTGCCATAACGATATGCGTCACACGCTTTAAAAAATGATACAATGTCATATTATTGTTACATATAATAGCAATAGCAAACTTTTTAATTAATAGAAGTTTGTTTCTTACTGTTAACAATACTGTCTATATATTTTGTATTGAACAAATCATCCGTTTTTAAATCATTAAGCTTTGCAATAAAGAAATAAGAAAGCAGTAACCACTTTTCATTATGAAGCGATTTAAAATACATCAAGTTGAGCAACTTTGGCAAGATAAATCTTAAAGTTTTGTAAGTTTTACCAGTTAAAGCGGTTATTGGTAAAATGTCTTTGCCGCTCGTGTTTAGACCAAGTAATAATGCTTCTAACCTTATACTTGCTAATCAGGTTTGCTTGAGGACAGTTGCCTGTAAGTTGTTTAGAACCCATTCTAATGTTCGTCCATGTATTTAACATGTGTAACAAAATTATCTCACCTTACTTGTATTGGGCCATTTAATGGTAACAAAAGCCTCAGGCAAACCCGCAATTACATAGTTATGTAGCAACAGTCAGTAATAAGCGCTTACTGTGACTGCATTGTTCAGCCATTCAAAGTGAGTCATGTGATATGTTGAGTTGGCAAAGTAATTATTCATTATGTCTTTGATTTTTACTCAGGAATGGTCTTACAAAGCGAAAGCAAGCTAGATCTATAAGAGACATATCATTGAAGAAAGAACTTTGATGCTTATATTTCTACATCAACTTTTTCCATCAGTACACGCTGAGTAAAATGTTCAATATGTCCATACCTTGACATAATCCATCACTTGTTTTCCAGAATCCTTCTTTACAATCACAAACATAGGAACCGTTCGTGTTAACACAATTCGAATTACTTGGGCAATTGAATGTGCTATTGTATAGGCACTCATTTTTGTCAGCATCGCATCTATCTCCTTCCCACCCTTCTATACAGGTACAAGAGCCGTTGGCAGCGTTGCAGGACTTTGTATTACTTTCGAGACAGATACATGATTTAGAACATGCGTCCCCGAATTTCCCAGGAGAACAGGCTTATAAATAGAACAAGACATATTACAGAATTGTTCATCATTATTTCTGACATTGCATTGCTGCAATTTTAAGAAAGAAAGCAACTTGGTTATAATGAAAACAAAACAAGTAATTGCAACGCAAGTTTGTTTATGCCTGCAAAATTCATTGTATGGACTGTCATCTGCTTAATTTCGTAACAACATGCCAAATTAATAATGTGACCTTCTAGAAGACCTGGTGAGACATACTTTTCAATTGTTAAGTTAATCAATTTATTTAAGGGATCCCAATACGTCCAACAAAACAGAATAAGCTATTTATTCCATAAGAACCTCTTTTAAAAAATCATGGGTTTACTTATCCATCTGAATTGCACGGACAAAACTTTATTTCAATATTTGATTTATTTCAAATACACCAAATATACATTGTTTAATTGTATCAATGTTTTCAAAAAGGAAAAAAAAAGAAATCTCATTTTAATAATATGAACCGTAATTAGATAGTCTTTGCTGAGCAACAAGCAACATTTGTACAAAGTATAAATGCTTAGAATTTTTTAACGTTTAGATTGTCCCATTTAACATGCTAGATGATTTGATAGCAAACGGTGTGTATGACTTACCAACACAGGTAATAAGATCATTATCAAGTTTGAAGCCTTTAGGGCAATTGCAAACATAACCCCCAACATTGTTGGAACAATTTCCTCCTCCTCGGCATGGATCGGTTGGCGAACATTCATCGATATCTATATTGATAAAACATAACACATAAAAAAATGTAAAGAAATTTGTCAACGTTGTTTAGAAAATGTATAAAACAGCACATGATATCGGTATCGGATAACGATACTGTATAAAATGGCACATAACATCGGTATCGGATATCAATACTGTATAGAACGGCAAATTACAACGGTTTCGAATATCGGTACATGTATAAAACAGCACATTAAATCGGTTTTGGATATCGGTACTATATAAAACAGCACATTTCATCGGTACCGGATATCGATACTGCATAGAACGGCACATTACATCGGTTTCGAATATCGATACTGTATAGAAAAGCATCGTACATCGGTATCGGATATCGCTACTGTATCGATACCGTATAGAACAGCGTACTACATCGGTATGGATGATACTATATAGAACAGCACATAACATCGGTGTCGTATATCGGTACTGTATAGAACAGCACATAACATCGGTGTCGGATATCGGTACTGTAAAGAACAGCACATGACATCGGTGTCGCATATCGGTACTGTGTATAACATCACATTACATTGCTATCGGATATCAGTACTTTATAGAACAGCACATGACATCGGTTTCGGATATCGGTACTGTATAGATTAGCACATTAAATCTGTACCGGATATCGGTACTGTATAGAACAGCACATTATATCGGTTTCGGATATCGGTTCTGTATAGAACAGCACATAACATCGAGACCGGATATCGGTAATGTATAGATCTACACATAACATCGGTACCGAATATTGGTACTGTACAGAACAGCACATTACTTCGGTACCGAAGATCGATATTGTATAGAACAACACATTACATCTTTATCAGCTATCGATTCTGTCTTAAAGAATTGTTTTTATATTTATTTGTGCTGATAGGCAAATCAGAAATTGAAAATAAAAAAAAACTTTTCTAAAAATGGAAACAAACATGGCGTCTTTAATACAAAAGGGGAGTAACATTCACAAATACAAAAAGTTAACAGTGAAATCAGTCTCCCTTAAGGGACAGATATTTTTTTCATTATATACCCACAAACGATTTAAGCCTATCACACAGAATGGTTTTCAGATTCATGACAGTTGCTTTACCAGCGTCTAATCTGAGGCTGAACTTCTGTGTGCATTCCGGTACTGGAAACTCCCATCAATGGTTTTATAACCATTCTGATATTTTGACCCAATAAACGACTGTAAATCGAATGTTTCAAATTTATATTTTGCTATAGATTAACCAAATCTGGTAAACACAAGTTATTTTAAAACATGTTATGTTGAGCTCTGTGTTAATTCTATATTATTCGTTCATTTTTAAATAAAAAATAATAAGAATGGAAAAACATAAAATGAACACAATGGAACGTAAAATAAATAAATAATTACCAAAACAGCTGGTATCATTTGACGATGCTTTTGTAAATCCTTTTTTGCACTGGCATTCTGTTTTACCAGATACAACAATACAGTCTGTATTATTGCCACAAATATTCGATACCCCGCAATCGTTCTCCGCTGAAACAAGAACATTTCATAAATATGTATTACTCAAAATAAAGAAATGGACAACAATAAGTTAAGAAAAAGCCTTTAAAAGTTTTATAAAGTGCATGAATGCTGTAATAAATTAAGAACAAATCGAACACTGATTATTAGAATTAATAAGTTATTATGATTTAAGAGCATGTGTTATAAAGTACACTTAAAGTCCATCGCACATAACTTACGTCTACAAGAAGTTCTGTCTGTTACATCTAGAACAAAGCCTGAATTACAGGAACATTTGTAGGTACCATCAAGATTGATGCAAACCTGGCTGCATTTATTGATGCCCGAACATTCATTGATGTCTGTTGGAGAAAAAAAAACATACACAATGAAATAAACAAATGAGGAAAACACAAGTTAACACTTACTAAATCTTAAGAATATTGTCCTTTATACCCCCTGCCCCACTCCAACCACCAAAAAGCAATTTTTTACATTCAGCACATCCTCAAATGGAACACTTGCAACAAATTAGGTGATTCATTATTACAACGTTAGTAGTAATGTACATGTACATTTTAAACCTTCTTTCGCGCGAGATAAATAAACTTAAGTCAATCATCAAATTATATGCATATAATGTCAGTAAGTATTTTTTAATATTTACAAAAAATCCACAGAAAATACGGAAAATTTATGAAAAATGAACGTCTGGTATTTTCCCAACACGAAATACTTGTTGTAAATGTTAATACGGAGTTTCTTTGGTGTCTTATTTATTTTTTGTGCACACTAACAGATGGTGCCACTGGTCGAAATTCATAACGGCTGCCTCCACTCCAAAAGTCGTATAAATGTATTACTTTTACGGTCATATTTTTAAATTTCTGTAGTTTAACGAAATATATGCATGTTTTTGCAATCAAACATACCTTTCACATTGTCCAGAATAACCATGTTAAGTGCTCTGCAGTTCCATACCAAACTTATACATACATACGCCATGCATTTGTTCCAACTTTATGATTATATACGTACAGGTATACATGTTCTTTAATATATCAATCGTTTTAAATGTCATACCTTGACAGGTAGTGTTTCCAGACTTCGTATAACCATCTCTGCAGCTGCACATAAAACTTCCTTCGGTATCCGTGCAAACTTGTTCACAGGTGTTCAATTGAACATCATTGCATTCATTAATATCTTTAAAAGAAACAAAAGACAATACTCATAAATAATATTTATTATGGATCATTTATTTGCTAACACGTTCTTCTTTAAAACTGCAAAAATACATTATTAGATTGCATTTATGACATGCTTGCAGATCATCTTCTAGTATACCTTTTAAAAACTTTGAAAAATTACCTTTAAATAACACACTTAAGGATTGTAGTGTAACGTGCCCCGAGCGGAAGGCACATAAAACAGACTATTTGTCTCAGCCTATATATAAATAATGTTTGACTAAAAATGATTGGAGATGTGTTCGAGCAATACATATTGTTTTAAAACATTGTTTTAAAACAATATTATAATCAATTTTCCCTGAGCTACTTTGCTCCAAAATGATTAGTGTGATTTCAGAAATGATTGGCTTTAAACACAACTATCAAATTAAGAATCTGCTGAACATATGAAAACTTTCTCCAGGACAATGAAACACCTGGACAAAATAATCGATTTTGAACTAAATTCCCTACCACTTTTCCTGAACAAAATCACAGTCTGAAACAAAACAATCTCACACTTACTTCCAGCACACTCTCAGCGCACACGCTAAGCAATAAAATATAAGGACCATTCATTCCGGACAATGATGGTTCGAACAAAAAGTTTCAAAACACAATAACACTCTTACAACAACCATATCTGAGCACTTTAAATTTCAAACAGTGCTCAACAAAGTCATGAACAAATAACAATCAAAACAAACTTCAAGCAAAACGCATTCAAACATGCCCTCAACAAACAAAAAGGACCACAATGATGTTTGCAACTCTTAAAGCAAACCTGAGCAACTACAAGTTTCAAAATAAGGCTCAACAAGGTTTGAACAATCACCATTCAAACAAAACCCTAAACAAACAACCTTCAACACTAAAATCTAACCTAGCCTGTTGGACAATAGTGTCTCAGATGCATGTGTTTCCAGCAATTGTCCGAAGACACTATTTAAAACCCTAGCTTCAACCAATACTATTCACATGATACCCGTTCAAAGAAACAACCCGGTCAATATGCCCCAGTGCAGAACTGTACTTTTCTGGACCTATAACGCAGACCACAATGTTGAATCTCAACGATGTGAATACCTCGACACTCAGAAACAGACTGCCCAGTATCAATGAACGGCACTTGCTTTATTACCATCTGACGGAAGTCCTCGGACTTTACCGTTCGACCACACTATTTTAACGCAAAGCATTCAAATAACAAAAACGATTAAGCAGTTAAATTCGGCCCAAGCTCTACCAACAAATATTTTTCCTCACAGTAGTCAACTTTAACATTTTGAGATTTTCTCCAAGTTAAATGTTTACGTACACTTCTACAAGTTAGTACAAGGCACATATGAAATGTAGCAAGGGAAGTTAAAAAGAATAAGTTCAAGAACTATTTTTAAAATGAAAAGTTATGTACCAGTTAAAAACACCTTTAAAGAAACAAGACAGTTTCAAAGTTGTTTTAAGATTCATGTTTAAAAAAAATCGTTTTAAATTGTAGTCAGTTACAAAAGAATGTTTTATGTACTTTGTCAATTCGTATCAAAAGTATATAGTAAAGCAAGACCAACTTAAAGTAATTAATTTCCTTATATAAAGATATAGTATATACTTTAAGATATTGGTGTACATTTATTGGAATAATGACTTACTTAAGCAAGTTTTGTTGGAATCTGCTTTATATCCTGCCATACACTGACACGTGTAGCTTCCGGGTGTATTGACACATGCCGTGTGAGCTCCTGAGCAGGGACTGGTTACGGCGTCACATTCGTTTATGTCTTTGTCGCACTGTGCACCATTCCATCCAGTTTTACACAAACAACCTTTAACAGGGTCGCAGCTGCTTGCTCCAAAGCCACAGTTACACGGCAGCTTACAATTATCGCCATAATGGTAAGCATCACATTCTATTTGAGATATATTGTAGTGATAATTTGATAGACTTATCTTTGAAAATATGATTATTAAAATCCCCTAAATTCCCAAAGCGTAATTACGCGACTAGGATCTAAATGACTCTAAATGACTCTGTTGTTAGTTCAATATTTACTGGTTAAATGCTTTGTCCAGCACGACTACAAAACGACTAACAAAAGTTTGAGGTTAAAATCGGTTTCAAATTATATAAGTTTGGAATTATGATTGCAGGGTTATTTTTAATTGTGTTGAGATCTTTGTTCAAGTGCAGGATGATATTGTTAGTGGTATACGGTGAAAGTCATGTGAATAGCTGTATTGACGTAAATATTTGTATTTTTATGTTTTCCGTGGAGTTATAGAGTTTTTTTCTGTGAAATAAAAATGGAATTCAACTGTTTTGAAACTGAAATACAATATTTATTTTGACTGCTTTTTGCCAAACCTCCTTATGATACGTCATTATTTGTAAAACAAAACTGACGTTAAAACAAGAAGACACCTTTGCTTATAATAAATTGCCGAGATGACAATAAAATTGTATAGTCAACTTGTCTTACACCGCATTCCCATTTTAAGAAAAATAGACAAACGCAATGTCTTTCAAAATTATAGATGTTATTATAAATGTTAAAAAAGCGAGACACATTTTCCCGTCTCGTGCCTCATATGACGCTTTAACAACAGCTGGCTACCTGTGCAATTAACTCCGTTGTTTTCAAGGTAAGTTCCTGGAAGACAGCTGCACCTGTAACCTCCAGCTATGTTGACACAAGTCAATGGAAGCTCACATTTGTTCAAAACAGTGTCCGTGCATTCGTTGACATCTGAAAGCGAATAAATATACAGTTAGTTTATAACCACGTGTGAGTTGTGTTACAGTTTTTTAAATATTTTTCTAATTCTATCGAAAATATCTTAAAGGGTCTACAAAGTCATATAAGGCGCATAGTTATTATAGTTGCTAGATATGAAATATTTTCGTTTCTGCTAAAATGAATATGTTTCTTTTTTTTAGATCTAGAACATTTTAGTAACTTCGACCGATTGGTATGTTTGTACGTCATTTAGACCGGTCGTTTTGCATTGTTTACTAAGGAAGTACTGTTACTCTTAATAATTACGTAGGCCTAATGTAAGAAACTATATAATAGAGACCACTGCAGGTATATGAAGTTGGATTATATAAAACGTTATCTGAACAATTTCACAACTTTCAATATTTGTATACGCGATACACATTAAAAACATTACGTTAGTTGGAAATAGTAAACATAAAATTCACACTGACGTGTATGTTATGTTTACAACAGAGCTAACTAAAACGCTGAAATCGCGTGAAGCTACATGTAACAATTAAGTAAAATATTTATTTTGAAGCAGTGTGAACAATACAACAACGAATTATTAAGTTACCTATACACGACATTTTGTCATCAGCAGCTAATGCATAGCCGTCACCGCATGCACATTTGGCGTCGTTGGCTGTCACTTGACAATACCCTGAACAGTTCAAGCCCTTTTGTAAACACAAATCCGAATCTACAACAATGAAATGTCAAAATTAGCAAAAATATTGATAGTTTGATATATTTACTGATTACAAAATGAAAACTATTAGAATAAGTATTGAACTGTTTAGTTATAATTTGTAACAGTACGCTGATATTAGTATTGCAGCACAATAATACACTATATACAACTATTGCATGTACCTTGGTATCATTGTAATTCACATACAGTAGCAGCTATACAATGTAATACAGACAGGTTGTCGTTAAAAGTGCATATTTGCATAATAAAGCTACGGGACCGAGTCACTTGTTTCGTTAAAAGTTTGCAAATGATCAATCTAAAAATATATTTTTAAAAAATATTAATATTTTCCAGATTCTTCCCAACTATTTTTAGTAGAAAGAACACTGTCACGATGAAATACGTCGGTCGAGGTCGCATTTCAGGAACCTGCGACCCATTTTGTACTTTGGTTTTGTCTTGAATACTTAATGTTGTCTTTAACTATGCCTTTTCAAGGTAAATATTTCTTTATCAGACTCCGATTTTTTTCTGACAAAGTATCCGAAGCTGATACAAGTGTTGAAATTGTACACATCTAGTATTAAGGACGTCTACGTTCACGCATTTGCAGTAAAAGTAGAACAACAATCCGTATTGCTCTATGGATTCCACCTCGGGGCTGAATTGTGCATCATTAAGAAGACATTGATTAGAGAAGTTACAACTTGCTCAGTACTAATGAAAATGATTCAATCATAAACTAAATAATGAAACAGCTTAAGAAAATTGTTAAAATTAAGACAAATAATGAATCATTTCACGTCATACCTGACAATTTCGTGCACGTTCTTTGATCTGCATTGAGTGCATATCCAAAGTAACAGAGGCAATTGTATGAGCCGACTGCATTCTGGCATATATGAGCACATCCTGACCCACCGACCGAACACTCGTCTATGTCTATGACAGAGCAAAATTAAGTTTTTATATCAGATTTGTGTCTGTTAAATCCCAGATTGTTATTTTAAAACGTTCTAGTTGCAGATTTAAACATTTCAAAAAATGGATTTTTTCTGGGGTACATGTAGGAGATAAAAATGCAATAGTATTACAATATGTAGTATGACGGTTCGTATCATTCCATTTTCGTGTTTACACAGTATACACAACACGATATTAGGAACGCAACTTCTTTAAACAAGAAATATATTTCATGTTTAAAGAAGTTGCGTTTCTAATTTCTTTAAGTGAATATAATATAGTAAAATAAATTAAAAACGCAACTTTTTTAATAACGAAACATCATTTATGTTTAAAGAAGATGCGTTTCTAATTTCTTCAAGAATAATAATAGATAGAAAAAGAAAATTTGAAAGCTATCGAACACGACAAATATGAAAATATTGCAAGGATCGGTTTGATTGAGCATGTTCATCGGCAGTAACGGAAAGCATACTACTCCCCACGCCGTCTAGCCCCGGGTTGAGTACAACTCAATATTTACACTAATAAACAGTACGATGTCGATCCATCCCAAACGATGGTATGCATATGGCGGTGAAAATAGAACCTTCATTGCGGTATTTTCAGATTAATACAATTCCATGTTCTGCGGCAAATGGTCCCCAGATACATTGTAAAAATATGGGTTTGCCCTAAACGAGAAAATAATGGGCGTAACTAAACAGAATGGAATTTTGACAGGGGATCGGAGAAATTCCATTTACATCCTGCATATCAACAGCGTGAAATATAATCTTGGAGTGATTGAACAATATCCAAATCTATATTGGCTGGTATATTGAAACCACCCATTTAGCATATATAAACTGGCCGCAATATCAAAACAAAAGTCATTTTAGAAGTACTATTAACATAGTACATAAATATTGTGCTCAACGACCTTCAAATGACGTAATTGATAACAACACTGAATGAATGTACGGGGAGCCTTTTGTGGTCGCCACACGGCACAAATAACGTAAGTACATATACGGAATGAAAAAAGGCACACTGTTGGATATATAATTAATGATATGCCTGGATGTAATGATCATGTGGATGCATGCTGTATAATGCTAAAACATGCATGGGTATATAAATGTAATACATGTAATAAAGATCAATACTGCTTGCGTTCTACTAAAAGCATGCTACATGTTTTGTTTAAAAATGACAATACAGACGAAGGACAAGTCGTTTACAAATGTTTATTTATAAGCATCATTAAATGATCGGTTGCTTTGATTATAAAGTTATTATGTAATATAATATAATATTATGTATTATTATTTTTGGCCGAAACAGAAATTTAAAGTGTTTTCAATGTAGCAAATGCTCAACACCGCGAAAATGAACAAGTCGAACTAGAGTCACATATATTGTTTAGGTTAAAGTAATACAATTGTATTATCACATATGCTGTCAACATCACAATTTTTCTGTCAAACAGCATTTAGTACATTATGATGTCAATACAAAAGACGTTTTTAACCAATTCTACATAAACGCTATTTGCAATAATGGTTAAATTATAACAAATGTGTGCATAAATTGATTGGTACCTGAGTGTACATTTCGTTCTGTTTGTTTCATTTGTCTGTTTATTGCGTCATAACGTGAATATAACAAGTTAACGTGACAATAGTTTTAAGTATATGATAATATTAAACATATTATTATAAAACTGTATACACATGTAATGATTGTTGTGTGGGTTCGATTTCCTTTATTGTCGTAACGTAAATTTTAAAAATGAGACACTGTGTTACATGTCAAAAGGTTTTATTATGATGTTACATATGTGTACTGATACCTGTGCATTTTGTTTCATCGGTTATATTTTTCTTATATCCTGGCAAACAAGAGCAAAAGAATCCCCCTACAGTGTTTTGGCAGGTTTGTTGACAATTATTCAGTGTAGCGTTATTGCATTCATTCAAATCTGCAAGAAATAAATCAAGGTTTATAATTAAAACTCATTTGCTTTTATAAATCACTTCAGGGACATGCTTAAGAGAATGTTCAAACCACCATTAATTAACTTAAGATTTCGCTCTATATATTTCACATAATCCTGCCTTAATTCTATAATTAATATATTATAATTCTATTGTTAATTTAATTTTAAACTGGTTCAAAAAAAGATAAATTTTATTTTAAATGTTAGATATTTCACTGATTTACTAAGCATTGAATATATAAAGTTTACAGTTTAACGTTTTTATTACTGTTTTATAATTAACCATGGTTTGGAGAAATTGTAATAAGTGTGTTCATCTAACATATCATTACAGAAAAAAAGTCAAAGTTATTACGCTGTAAATACTATAACAATGTTCATTTAAAACAAAAAGTTACAGTATAATTTTAGAAAAAAGCATTACCTTTACAGCGGTTACAAGTATATCAGTATGAAAAAATGCACTACCTTCACAGCGGTCTGCTGTCGTATTAAACTGGTAATTGTTATGGCAAATGCATCGGTAACTTCCAATAGTGTCAACGCAGGTTTTAAGGGTATCATTACAAATGTTGGTGTCTGCACATTCATTCACGTTGTCTGTACAAGACGTGCCACTCCATCCAGCCTTACAAATGCACCCTGTGTTCAAAATATAAATGCACGCATTTCAATGTTGAGATCATACGCATATGAATTGCTTAGAATGACATATTTTGCACTGATATTACATGTACAAACAACTGCACACAATATAGTTATCCTTTTATCGTTTGTTATTGCATGAATAGGGCATGAATATTGATTCATAAAGTAGTAATTTAAAATCAATATCCAGATAAAAAATACATCAAAACTCCTGTTTCAGTTGTTTTTCTATACTTAAAATATGTATTATTCCTATATTCCTACAAAGGTATCTCACGACCTGACGAAAATATATAAAAAGGAGAAAATGGGAACTTTGAAAGCCACTGAACACGACAAGTAAGAAGACATAGCAGACTCGGTTTAGTGGAGCATAACCATTTATGTTTACCTGCTAGTATATTTGTTAAAGATATTACATTAAAACATTTTTCGTATATAAAGTTAAAACATTATTCTTAAAAGTTACTGAACGTGTTGTTAATTTACCTTTAACATTGTCACATTTTTCCGCACCCTGGCTACTACACCCACACGTACTGGCACAGTTTTCTCCCCAACGACCAGTTGCGCATGCTGCAGATAGAGAAATAATAATAAAAAAGACCAAGTTTACACTCAATAATTAATATAAACGATGAAACGATAGAAATTAGAAATAAAAGATTGCAGAAGTAGAATATAAAGAAAATTATATATGGAAAGTCAGTAAACTTAAATGAACATTACGTTTCCTGAATAACTTGATCCTAACACAAATGTCAAAATACCAAAAGTCAAATAAGGCACACTGCAGAAACAGATTTCAGACAGTAGAAGCCCTAAATTGATTATATTGTCAAGATGCCAACCGTCAACTTCTAATAAAGACCATTGACGGAGTCTGATTTACATAAAACTTTGCGCTGGTATATATTTTGTATCATTTTATACGTTCAATGATGGTGTTTTGTCATGTTTTAGACATGACATAGATGCATTTAAATCAAATATACCGAAAATATGAAGGCACTTTTTAACAATAAATTGGCAACCCTTAGTATTGGGGCACGACAAAAAAATGATTATTTTAACTTCCCCAATACTTAGGGTGATAACGGTTTATCACAAATCAATAGCTACATGTACCATTGTAATAAACTGGTATTCCAACGCTTAAACACATTTAAGCTTTCAAAATAACAGAAACAAGAGGGAACTTCGTTGTGCAATTTCGATACAGGTACTACTTTTGTATTTGTTTGGTATCTAGAGCCTAAACACAGCTCTATCTGGTTTTGAGGAAACCGTTTTAAATTAAAGGAATAACTTGTAAAGCACAAAAAACTTTACCGGAGCTGTTAAACCATTTCACATGAACTGTTTTCTGTTTTAGAGGTACGATTTGAAAACAAACATTGCTTGAGAAGTGATATAATTTCAAACATTTTTAAGTATAATCAGCATTCATCAGTTAAAGCGTCTGAAACAATTATTGGAAAAGTATAAACTTTAAGACGTATGCTTTTCGTCTATAATATTCAAAATTTATAATTGTTCAACTAATTGTTTCAGCCAAGGACTTACATGGTGTACGCATGAAATTCAAGTTAAGCACAGTTTCGCGCACCTGAAATATGAATTTTCAGGTATTGCGTTTGAGTAACGCGCAAACACCCGGTCATCCATTGCATTTACAAGAATCATGTAATCAACCTTTTGTAAGAACACAACCACTTCTCATTAGCAACACGTTTGTTTAACACGTTTCTTTATTAATAAGCGTTCGCTCAAGAAGTGTAACTGTTACTTTACAGTGACATTCATTAAGCAAAAGAAACTCTCTGCTTACTAGTGTAACAAATTATTTGAGATTACCTGAGCAAGTTGTTTTATCCGCACTAAGAGTGTATCCCTTATAGCAACCGCATGTATAGGAGCCGTTGTTGTTGATGCAAGTTTGAGCACAAACATTCTGTAGGCATTCATCGATATCTAAAGAATAAAAATTGTATGCAGTACAGTTTAATCTATATGTAAAACAAGTCACCTGACAAATAGATATTATGTCCCAATAAATTGCGTGACTTTGTCTCTTGCACATATTTTTTATACTTACCTGCATCGGTCCTTATTTTGCAATAGTAAATAAAGATAAAATTGAACCAACGGTATTAAATTTCTATCTCCAATATTATTGCATTATTGATTTGATATGCACTTTGATTACGATATATATATATATATATCACTACAAAAATGAGGTTAAAGTTAAGCTTATAAGATTTACCTTGGCAAGTTCCGTTAACAAGTTTGTAACCACTGTTGCAAAAACATGTTGGGGAGGAGTCTTTGATAAAGCATCCTCCATTTCTGGTGTCACACGCCAAACTACACACAATTGCAGAATCTACAACAATATATAAACATTAAGTTGTTCTTGAATAATTGCTCATGATATCCTACATCTCACTACATGCTTGAAGATTAACTCATTAACACTTAGTTGATTGTTTTGCTTACATCTTTGCTTGCTCGATAGTTGCAGGGATTAATTTCTTATGGTTTCATGGGCAATTGTTTTCTTTTTTATTGGTAATTAAATAACCCTAATATTTTCTTTATTCTGTTTTTGGCAGTTTAGTTTCTTGTTCTGCTATGCCTGATAATGTATGCATATGTCACGAGTTTTCTTTCCACCGATTGTCAACGTCACCAGTAAATTCTTGGACAAAAATTACCGTTTCCATTACTGTTTAACAGTCGTTACCGAAACTCAAGACGCTGAAAAAAAACTGATGTTGTTCGGTAGTGAATACCTTTTTCGAGTTCAAAACCAAAACATTATAGAAGCGTATATCAAACAATGGTCTACTAATAAATCTTGCTTAAAAAGGAACTTTGCACCGAACTTAGATCCTAAATGGTAGAGAAAAAAAATCAATATTAGAAAGTCTATTCTGTGACAACAGCTGTTAATTTACATACATTTGGTAGCCTTACCTAATGTGCAAGAGTTTGTAGTACTATTGTATTTGTATCCTGAATAACAATCACACGTGAATCCTCCATCAGTGTTGTTACACTTTTGAGCACAGTTGTGGGTGGCCTCTTCGCACTCGTTTATATCTTAAACAAAATGACTTTCTACATTATATTTCTTTTAGTTGAAGCAGTTTTAATCCACGCCCACCTCTTACTTCTCCCAACCACCTGTCTTCGTGGTATAGCATGGTAAACTATTACTACTTTGATTTAAACATCAGTGAAACATTTATCCTTAGAATGCCATTTAGATTGCCATTTGTCGCTTTAATCATATTTAGACAGTGTATTTAGAGTTTGCTATGTGAATTATATCACGTGAGACCAAAGGAATTTATATTTTATAATATTATAATAGAATGCAGTCTGTAGGTTATTATTTATTTCGAGTAGGATATGTAATTTATATATCACGCGAGATCGAATTAATAATATTTATTTTATTATATGTTAATAGTAAGAAGTTTGGAGGTTCGTATTTTTTAAGATGGGTATGTAAGCGAGCGTGGTGTGGTTTACATACATGTACATAGCGAAAAACAATACGAATCTACAGACTGGATACTGTCATAATGTTCCCTAAATTATAAATTATACCCTTCGTGCCTAAAACAATTTTAAATACACTAAAAACAACATTTAAGTCAAAAACTTTAGCATTGAAGTAGAAATTGAAAATAGTTGGCCAATAGTACATTTTTTTAACAGCGTAAGAATAAATTATCATTGTTGTAGAACAGCGACGGAATTTTCCTCTTTTTTTCGTATATGGCGAAGAGTACGATCATAATAAACAATGAAGTATGGCGTATTAATGACGTCACATATAAAAGACAACTGTAGAAATACAGTATCAGAAAAGCACACTGTGTGATGCGGAGTTATTGATCTACTTCTTTGTATCTATCCTGCTGATACACAATGTTTAATGCTAAAATCATACATTGGTACATAATAAATTGCATTATGCATGTGCGCACTCGTCATCGATTATAAATGTATATGACTTCATGGCGAACCCAATTCACTGTTTTATTGCATGGCTTAATCTTGTGCACACTAGTCGCGAGTCTACCTGCTCTATTCATATTTTTAGGTACCGTACATACCGACGCAATGAGTTGTGTTGATTGCCCGCCTGCCTTTCTTGCAGCTGCACTGGTAGCTTCCAAATGAATTGGTACAAACATCACCGCATGGGGATGGGTTACCGAGACACTCGTCAATGTCTGTAAAAAATATAATGTTTCTTTCAGCATCTTTTTATGTAATTGATGTTAAGTTGGCCTCTGATTTGCGAAACAACACACCATTTTTAAATACCCCAAATGTGATTTTATTAATGACTCATATCTGGTTATAAAACTGTTTCTAGTTATACTAATTGAAAGAAATACATCCTGATCAATAGCTTAGTCGTACTAAATTATGATGTGCGTGTCAATAAATGTATATTTACCGTTACATGCTTCAGAAGCATTATCTTTCACGTAGCCGGTCGGACAGGCTGCACAAGTGTAGGCTTTGCCCGTGCTGTTGTGTACGGATTTAATGTTGTCGGTACACGTTCGATTTAGGGAGCAGGGTTCATCTGCACACCCGTCAACATCCCCCTCACAATCTGAACCTGAAGGTAAAATAATAAAACATATGGTGTACTTGGAACATTGTTAGGCGCTGGCGCCGAACTGATTCGCTCCCGAATGCGGTAAATATCTTTATAAATTTCAAGGATATTGCTAAAATCATGAGTTGATTAAAAGGCCATTGAATAAAAGCTGCAAAACACAATACCGTTTGCGTAGATGGCACACACACATTGTGCAAGACTGAACCCGTATGTTTCTTGATCAACGAATCTGGTCTTTGTATAATCGCACTGTCCAGCACCGCTGCATCCGGTACAGAGGATGACTTGGAGATCCAACAAAGCTTGGGCTCCATTTTCGTCCGTTACTGTCACACTTTCGGCAGGAAATAAATATCAAACAGTATACATATAAAATCAAAGATTATAAATATTTGGTAAAACATTAGAAATATTGAAAGTAATTATTCTCACAATTTATTTGTGCAAACCATTAACAAAGTCATTAAGAGTAATTCTTTTCGTCAATGCAATGTCATGGATACTTAAAGAAACAAAAATATCAAAATATCTCAAACATCAAATGTTGAATAAAATTGTGTTCACATCCAAGTTACATGTAACAATTAAAGGTAAGTTTATTTTACATACGTTTAGAACTTTAGAAAAAAATAAAAGTTATCTAGAACAATACAGAAAAATGATAGCCCTAACAATTCCTATCATTCTATTTGTAACCAAAAACAAGCAACGAAATCATTCAACAACAAAAGAACAAAATAAGTAATATGATAATGACAACATTTTGTAAGGTCCTTTAAAACAACGTTAAATTATGAAGAGAGAAATTAACATTATTTTTGACATCCATTTTAGCGACGAGTAAATTGAATGTCAAACACGCTTTTACAAATAACTCATATTGTATATATTAGCTAGATAAAACATACATATTGTTGCTCAACTTATAGTTGCTCACATTTGGATAAGGTTCATTGAAATGTCTTTTTAAGAGTCACCATTTCATTTCTGAACGAAAGGGCTTAATCCACATTTTGCACATATCAGAAAAAAATGAATTGATATAAAAACGAACATCTAACATGTTTATAATGTATAGGTAATAGCGTGTTGCTAAAATTAAATATTATAGCATTTCATACCTGAGAGTTCTCGGTGTTGTCGTGTTGAACAGGATTGTAGCGCTTTTCTCTTTAATGGACGTTCCTGACAATGTTAATGCGTCATGTCCGTTGACCACGGTATAATTCAAGGTCGTGCCATCATCATCACCAAGAAGTGTGACAGTTTTCGAAGAATTTACTTGGACATGAATTTTGCCTGTTGTTGCATTCAGTGTGTCGTTTTTGAGAGTTAGACTTGGTGCTTTGTTGGCTAAAAATAACATCAAATACTGACAACACAGATTCACAAAAATCAGTAACCTTGATCAGATAAGATAATTTAAACTTCAGACCAACTCAGAATCTTGAGACTGAACTCCAACCTCAGTTGTATGATCTTCGGCCCTTGTCTTCTGTATCGCTATGTTTTATTGCTCGGGCTCTGTGTCTATATGAACACAGTTGTTGGTAATATCTGACTGAATCCATAATAACTGATCCTCTAGGACAACGAACGGAATGTTCATTAAAAACACTAACTGGTAAATACTAGCGCAGAGGAAAAATTTGCTACAAAAAGTTTGCAGCGGTAATATTAATGTAATCGTCTTAAAATGCTTAGTTCTAGAATGGCAATGAAATAGAAATGATAATTTATAATTACCCATGTTGTGCGCATACAAAATATTTTAATGATGATTGACTTGTCTTTATTTTTACAATTACAACAAATTCTTTTTTTCAGATGGTAAACTCTTAAGGGCTTACCACACTCCTCTCCACTAATTTGTGCAAATTTCCATTGAACTGCATTTTGCCGTTATTAAGATTTTGAAATTCTTCATCGATGAACGTGCTGGGGAGGAGAGTGATAAGCCCTTTAGTTGTATACATAATTTACAACAATTATACAAAACTTATTTTCAAGAGGCCATCGTTAATTATAATAACTACACAAAATTACTTAACTAACTTCCTTTCAATTATTAACTCCTTACCAAGTATTAATTATCACGTTTTGGACAAATTTATATTTGAGCTATTGATAAGTATACACTTTAATTAACTAAATAAATTCAGTAATAAAAAAGTACCTAAAATCGTCTTTATTTCCTTTTCATCAACTACTATTGTTTTAGTTTCTTTTGCTATCGAGTCACTTCCGGTAAAAACTTTATCGAAAATGCACTGTATGTTTGAAGCCCCTCCACAGAGCGCCTCAGCCTCAGCGACAAGTGTCTGGTTTGCATCCTCTCGGAAATTGGGGACGAATGACATGTTTTGGTAATTAAGGAATGATGCTCCAGGTTGGTAATCAAACACAGAATCAGAGGCATTTTGAATAATCCCTGTAATGTAATTTTGCGAGTATTTAACATATTAAAATAAAAGTATAATTCAATAATCCGAGAATATGTTTGCATAAATTCTATATCAGACAGACTTAACAAACGCCGTTTGATTTCTTGGGAATTCAAAAATACTTGTTCGCATATTTACATATAGACATTCTTAAAATAAAACAGGGTAACCGTTATTTTCTATACTAAATACGTGTATAAATAATATTTAAAGAAAAGGAAAAAACATAAATATACATCAGCAAAGTTGAAGGATAATATGTTTTAATGACAAAGGAGGATATGATCAATTTTACCCTCTTCAGCTTATTTTTCTGTTAATATAAATAAAAATACGTTTGAAAATTCGGTAGTTTTGGAACAAGAACCTGCAGTTTTAATAAAATCGTTAACTAATAAAATACTTATGATAAAAATGGTGTTTAAAGTTTTGCAAACTTTCTGACGTAATTTTTGATGCTGCAATTGATTCATATGTTTATGTAAAATACTAGTCAAATAAACAAAAGCTTCTTACATGTTTGTCCATACTGGAATATTTGCTTTTCAGTGAGATTTGACGACACAACAGTTCCATTCGGGTAGATGAAGTCATCTTCTTTGTTTCCATTGGCATTTCCTAATAGACCTCTGGTCAAATTAGCGTATTGGTTCGGTAGACTCAACGCAATAGTCAAGTATTTATTTTTCGCCTCAGTTGTTAAACTTATACCTAAAACAAAACAAAACAAAATCAAACAATTGAAATTCATCTGTAGATTTATATTAAAAATCATTTTACAAAAAATACAGATCGGAATTATATATGTGTAATGTAAAAATTACTCTGAAATGGGACATTTATTGTCAGAGTAAAGTCTTATATTTTTGAAACCTGTTTTTTTCGATGAAAACTGTTATCATTTACATCATTTGAAGGTCGTTTAGCACCATACATACATGTGCATACACATATTGATAAGCGCTCAACGGGAGCTATGCGGAGTTGGCGGTAATATGCATTTCCCTTGCTGCCGATGACAAGGCTAAATTAAAACGAGCATGCGACTTTTTGATATTATATCGTGTTGGTGGCGTTCAAAGTTCTTTGAAATCTATGTTATTATATAGATAAGTATGCGAGAAAGTTAATATAATGATTTTTGAAGGGAAAGCAGTTGTATTTACTCATACCGTGATACTATACGAAAATAGTGAATTACCCGAGTTCAAAAATATAACTTCAACAGTTTTTGTCTTCGTTTTGGTTATAGCTACATTATCAAACTGCCTGGTAAAATTGATCTCGTTGTTAAACTCTGTCGTCCAGGAACGGCCGTCTACTTTAATCTGAAGATCTGTTAAAGTAGACAAAATTATTTGCTGTACAACTTACCATTTGACTGTTACTAACTAAACTCATTAAACTATTTAAATTATCTCTATGCTTTTTATACCAGTCAAATAACTACGATATGTTTATGAAATGTTATACGTCAATACCGAAGTATGCAAACACATCCAATCACAGTGCAGGACATAAATCTTTTAAGCGACACCAACGACTGTTGTACAACATCAATTATCAACACATAAAGTAACGTCTAACGAATACAACAAACATGTTTTGTCTTATTTATAACATGTTCAAAAGCTGTTCATTTATCGATAAGAAGCATAACATAATAAGCGTATGTAAATATTACCTTTAAATTATGATAAAATACTGTCCAATATTAGTTTCGAATAAAAAAAGACAATAACATGTCAAGCGAAACTCCAAAACACCTTTTTTTACCGTGACATAGCCAAAATATGAAGAATCAATACAGACATCAGATAGGTAAGTATAACATGCATACCATATAAAGTGACGCTGTCCAGTTCGATTGTGCATGAAGTAGTTGTTCCTTCAAACGTCTCTCTTGCTGCAAATGCTGTGAAGACCGTGGCCCCAATTGATTTTCTATTCTCATTCAAATAAGGCTCTGCTCTTGATTGAAGAACGAAAGAAACCTCACCAGTTATCCTCATCATAATGTACTCTCCGTGTCCATTAAATGTAAACTCTTTTCCATCTAGCGTCAAATAATGTGGATCGCCAGTCCCGGAAGCTAAATAATTCAAAAGAGGTAATACACATTTTGCTTTGTTCAAAACCTCGCACGTCCAATTCATCTTTAACAATTGTATACATGTTTGCGTCGACATTGCGAAGAAAAAAAATCGATAAGTTTGTCTGTTCGTCAGTAAACATAACTTAATATTGCATATAACCATTTTTAAATATTGTTGACAAACGTTTATATAATTATAGAATCGACATTGGTGATCAATTGCTAAAAATGTTGATGTTCAATCATCTTGGGCCCATGGCTGTGACGAAGCCAAAAACTATAGGCTAAGTTTACATTTGACAACACGACTGAATGCCCAGTTTTAATAGTTTTGCCACACACCGTTCCAAGTTGGTAACACCAATCATTCTCTTCACCGTTAGTTGTTTGCGGTTTCCAATTTGTAATTGATTCTCTCGTTTTCTCTCTACTAATTGGCTGCGAGGGATTTTTCGGATTGTGGCGATTCCTTATATGCCAATTCAATTTAGGTATTTGTTAATTTAAAAAGTATACATAGACGACAACATTTTTCCCATGTACATTGTTTTCTGCTCTGCCGCCAAGTTTCACAATCTTTCTTCGTTTCGATTAAATTGTAATTTGTGAAATCAATGTTATTCGCTGTACGTGTGTAAGTTTAACTTAATTTTTTTTGTAAGAGTGATTAATTGTAAAAAAGAGTTATAATGACACGCTGACGCGTTTGTTTGCTCTGGTTCTTTGTTTTTGCGTGTTTTCTTCTTAACGTCATTTCAGAGCCCTAGCGGAAATTCACAAAAGTGTAAATACTTTAAAACTTGGGGCTGACTGACATAAGCTTTCAAACAATCTCCGCCAATAAGCCACAACGAAATTAACATTAGTACTAAAATTATAGCTGAATACAATACGCAGTGATTTCTTTTTATTTTAGTAAAGAAAAATAAAACTGTTTTGACACGTTAAGTATTTTTGAAACGGTGTTGTGCTCGAAAAACATGCCAACAGCACGAGAAATACCTGACAGTGTAGATGAACTGGAGTCACATATACTGTTCTGTGGGCGAACCGAATAGAACACATCACACAGGCCTGCTGCACAACAGACATCTTTCATCATTACTTCCACATCGTATTGTAGCTTGAAGATTTGACTGTACCTCGTCTTAAAGCCAACGCTCGGACTGACCGAAATATATCCCCTGTCATTTGCTGTGTCCTTGTAACAACAAATCTGTGAAAAAAATACAGGGCTAAAGGTTATAAAGCTGAGCATGGAAACCAGTCTCAAATCTCAAGCATCTGATTGGCTGAAATGGCGACCAGTCGCCATTTCAGCCAATCAGATGCTTGAGATTTGAGACTGGTTTCCTTGCTCAGTTTTTTAACCTTGGACACAGGAAATTCCATAGAAAGGGCAAACGTTGTCATAATGAAAAGTTAGTTTAATGTATAAGTTCTTTGTGATGGCGTATGTGTGTATTTTGGATCAATGCAACATTTGTCATGTGCAAAAATTATACGACATGACATTGTATTTTAACAATCGTTGTATTTAAAATATTTTTACTTCGTTGACATGGATATTTTCAAAAATTATTATTATTCATCCCGTTATGAGGTTGACATATATCTACAAAAATAAATAATATTGATTATTAATAATAGAATATTGAGATTATGACAAAATAATTAACCATTAGAAAATGCACTTCTAGATTGAATCTTCGAAGAGAAAATTCTAGTGCAATTAAACTGGAAATGGACCCGTGGACTAGACCAATGACGTACTGAACAGACGTGAAGCGTTTAGACCACTGAGCGTTTTTAGACCCAAAATATGTTCAACAGAAATTTAAGTAAAAAAGTAAGAAATAGTTTTTTTATAAAGTTATGTTTACATGCGTTTACATGTAATTACTTGACGAAAACAGAAAGCAAAAATGGAAGTTATTTGATAAGGATTGAGATCATTTATCCGCGGTACATGCTAAATTGGGTGGACTGTATTTTCTAACACGTCATGGAAAACCAAGATTATTTTTATAAACAATAACATCAATGCAAATAACCTTTACCCTTCAATGTCAATGCCAACACTTATACAACGTATTGTACCTAAATGCATTCATATTACGAACATGACACACGTTTGCAGTCCAACAGTTAACTTTGGACAGGGAATTCGTTGTCATGTCGTACATGCAAAAGGAAGAAATTTGGTTTCTACTCACCGTTCCCTGCCACTTCAACCTTTTGTTAGATCTGGATTCATAACATAAATCAGATCCCTGCGATAATTGCCGCGAATTTGAGCGTTTAAATGATCCCGATGTTAATATGAGACGCCGGTCACATGGACAGTCTGGTGTCTGACTCCAGGTTTGTTGAAGTGTAGTTAGATCATTCTTTTCAGCGTTTGCCCAAACCCTACACGTCATGCATGGAGAATATTCTTCATCCAATCCCGTGTTAAGGGAAAACCATAAGAATCCTCTGCGTCCTGAAATTGTTGATAAGTTGTAAAATGTGTATGCATACATTAGTTTTTTGTTGCGAGATAGCTTGTTAAGCTTTGCCATAACACGGAGTCATAGTTTTTTTAGTTAACGCAATGTTGCTGTTCTTAATTTAATGCAACGAGTGAAACTAACATATTGATGAATGTGTGGCTTATTTCACTGAACTTTTCACTGTTTACAAAACAAAAGTTTGCAACATTTCTTATTTAATATACAATATTTTGAAACGGTGTATACATAATGTAGTTTCGTCGTGTGAATGTCTAAATCGTGGGAGGAAACGCCGACTAGAATGGAGATGAGAAAACAATATTGTGATTAAATCCAGCGACGTATGCGAGTAATTAATTTAGGCATTTCTAAATAATATAAATAATTAAACAATTTAGTAAAAACGAATTTAAATCGGTTTAATTGGTGCGTATACAAATGTATGCTTGTCCGTAGAATGATTTCCCAAGAATATTTTTTTAAAGTTTGGATATTTCATTGAAATATGACAACCTTTATTTCCACAAATAATGAGCACCCACAAAACCACTATCAGAAGGCAGACAACAAATATCGGACTTTTTTCGCTCTAAGAAATACCAAAGGAAGGGTTGCAGAATTTGAGAAATCGTCTTACAAATTAAAAAAAAATATATATATATTTAGAAGAATATTATAAATTAATCGCCGCCTGTAAAGGTCTAGGTAGAAAAAAAACACTAACACTAACAATAAATTAAACCGCCGCGTGCCCTATCTTTCGAAAAGAAACGATAAACGAGTTTTAAATTTGATACAACTTAGAACTGGGTGCCGGTTGTCATTTCCATTACCTAGATTGAAGTATTCATTCACTGGGTCATACACCCTCAGCCTGTAACTTTGTGTTAGCTCTGTCCCGAAGCCAATCAGATTCTCTTTGGTCGTGAACATCATGTCTTGGTATGAGAAGAATGCCAGCGTATTAGAGAATCCGTCTGACACGATGACAAGTTGGAATGTCGAAGTCTGGAACGGACAAAACAAAGAGTTCAACGACATTTACATGTAGTCACATAAATTTTACATGTTTTATCATTTTTGTAAATTTTTGGCAAGTTAACACTATTATAATGAAAACTTCTAGACGGTGAGGTATCATTATACATGTATTCAAAATACTTTTTGGCAACAAAAATAGCACATGGCATCAAGAGATTTATACCGCTAAAGTAACAGCTCCATGTTAAAGGTAAAAGAGCAGCAAGCTGTCAATTTCTTACTTACTTAATTGTTATTTTAAACGCAACTCATTTTCAATTAATAATTGATTAGTGTTACAGTAATAAATAATTTAATTAAGTAATTGATGTTACAGTGACAGTGTAAAAGTGAGCTGCCTTTCGTTCCAGTGACGCGCCATATTTAACAGGTTTACGGCCAGGCCTTTATCATGCAAGGCACCTGGGCACTTTGGTCATTGTTTATTTTAATTTTAAGAAACAAATGTAATAATTAATATATAAATAACCACATGTGACGAAATGCGCAATACATGGAATATTTGTTGTGTTTAAATAAGTTGCGATTCTAATTTCTTTCAGTATAAATGCGTGTTTCTGTCCACGTCACTTAGTCTCTTATTCACAGCAACTAAATAAATAAACACATAATTATGTATGTGTCGTGCTCAATGACCTTTGAAAGGCGTAAACAATTACACCGATGGAATGTACTGGAAGAATGTCTACAGCAGACACACGTATTAAAATACAGTCCACACTCGTTGTGTCAAACTCGCTTAAGTCGAAACATCGGTTATCTCGAATTAATGTTACGGTCCCGTCAAAATGTGTTCTTTTTACACATAATATTACGCCTATTAACTCGAATTCGACTTAAACAATGCTTTAATATCGAAGTAAATTTAGAACCCACAGGCTACATTATGCTATGTAAAATCATCTGATATGTCACGATCGAACAATTCACGCGGCTTCTTCAAAGAGAGAACTTATCGGAAACGAAGATATCATTATATCATTAATAATTAACGATTATTACATGTACCTGTTCAGTAAAATATTTGCTTATTTAATGCATTCGGGTGTAAAATATACGTATTCGTAAATGTTATAAATATCAGTTTTTAAAAACAACATTTAATATAACAATAAAAGCGACATTGTGACAACCAGGCCGATAAAATATGAGTTTATTCGTTTAGGACAACAAATGCAAAAGCATAATTTGAACGTAATCACCTCTACCCCAAGACTGAAGCACCAAATTTTCGATTATGAGGTGAATGTTAATTTGAATTAGTTTATGTAATAACAAAATCCACGAAAGACGACATTAACACTCCGAGTGAAGACGACGACGATGTTACACAAACAGCGAAACTTTATGATGATGTTTTTACACGTTATTAATATAATAGAGTTAATATATTTTTTCAGTTCTGTTTTTTTTAACTAATTGATCCATTGAAATGTACATATACGTGTTATTGTGCGTGGGCGTAAACGAGTTCAAACACTCACGATCATGTCAGCATTAGAAAAATATAGGTATAATATTAGTGAATTGATGCCAATTCGGATGTGTCGAACTTCGGATATCTCGAATTAAAATGTACGGTACCGACGACTTCGACACATTGTCAAAGAGTGTGGACTGTAGTACTAAAATAAATAAAGGGAACTTTAAAAGGCACTTAATAAAAATCAGTATATGTTTTAGGCTCATTTTTATTGAGTTTGTTCATGGGCAGTAAGAGAATTGCATTTTACTGTTCACACCGACAGGACTGCAGCCTTTTTGTCATCAATACCGTATGCAAAACGTATTATGCCACTTTCCGTTTATGCCTGTTTCTAGTATTCACCAAACTTGAAACTTCAAGATTAACCACAAAGGTTATCTTATTCACAACTAGGTGTTACTTTTCTGAATTTGTTTAAGCACAAGAACGCCATTTATTATATAACAGTCTCTGGTGTTAATGTATTTTGATCTGTAGCACATTACAACTTAATTGCTTCTGTTTATTTGATTTTAACAGTTACTGTATCAAATTAAGAAATCATCAATATAAACACTTGTGTGCCTACATGTACAGGAAATTGCCCTAACTGCTGTAATATAAAACAAATAGTAATTGCTGGATACGTTTACGCGCATGTTGACAAGGTTCTAAGTATACATGTACAGTTAGACTTATATTCTAACATTAGCTTATTATGTGAAATGTCTGTTATTTTTCTAGATCTAGATACAAACGATTTGTTCTGTATCTGTTGTTGTTGTTAACAGACTGAGTCATAATCCATCTTTTTTTCCCAGATTCTCATTGTTCAAACAAAAGCAATCGTTACGATTAGTTATGTTAAAGGGTAAAGCCTTGAATGCAATCAAGACATGTATATAACTTTATTTGTGCATAGAATTTCTTATGTAATATCAGCGTCAAATAACGTGGTATCTTTGTTCAGTCATCGTCTATATCAAGTTCAGAACTGCTAATCGTCTAAAGGTAAAAAAAAATCTATCTTGCCAACACTTAGACCAACAAAATCAGACTAAATATTTGCAGTAACTAGTTTACGTTGTTTTTTTTTCTTTTTGAAGTGTATTTCTTATAACGCTTGCTTTTCAGGCCAACAAATACAGTTACATGAAATGCACAATATAGATAGAGTGAAACATTTTATAGGTTTACACCAACCAATTTGTAGATCATTAAAATCTTAACGAAAGATGTTTCTTAAACATGTATGCCTCAAAAAGCCAATTGGATAGTAATCTTCTGTTATATTATTCACGGTGTCCCTACAAAATCTGAGGACTCTTTGTCAAATCGTTTTAGTTACTGATCGGACAAGTTTGGTAACTGACCAACGGACCGACCGACATGTGCAAAATACTTTACCCAGGTTTCTTCAAATGGGCATACGTAAAATACTTACATATTTTGCGGGTTGGTTGTATTCAGGCACATTTTCCCAGGTGACCACAACCAGCACGAACACATCCATGGCACCATAACCAGCAGCAGTCAGGACTGCACTCATTGTAGTTCTCATGCTAGAGTCGGCTGAATAATCCTGCTCGTTGTATACACGATAGTAAACACTTCCCGAATCTTTAAGGTTTATGTTTGAGAAGTACGGGGCAACGACAGCTTTCGTTGCGAACGCTATTCGTTCCCTTGCTGAGGTTGGTATGTAGCTCACTTCGTATTTTCCGTTGAAAGTTACTATACCGTTTTCACAAATCTGAAATGATGTATGTACAGTATGCTCAGAGATATAAACATCATTTTGAGTATTTCACTTAGTTGAGCTGTGTGTTCCTTGACGTGATTGTTGGGTGTGATATAGTTGTTTAATATGTACGGTTTTGTAGTATAATTAGTTGTTTTGTTGTACATGTAGTAGAAGTAGTACATCTGGTTTCAAGTATCAAGTGACCATATTGCAGGCTCGGTTTGATAAAGCCTGATCGCGGACAGTAATGGAAATGCATATTACTGCCCACACCGCCTAGCCTCAGTTGAGCGCAACTCAATATTTACACTAATAAAACAGTACAATTTAAATCCATCCCAAACGATGGTGTGCATATGGCGGTAAACACGTAACCTCCAATGCGGAATTTTCAGATTAATACAATTCTATGTTAATAGGTTTGTGGTCCCCAGATAAAATAATGGATTTGCCCTAAACGAGAAAACAATGAGCGGAACTTAACACAATAGAATTTCGATAGGGGATCTGGGAATATAAATCCTGCATATCACAGACAACGCCAAAGGCAAAATTTGAAAAGCAAGAAGTATATCCTAGGGGTGAATGTTTAATGTCAAGGCTATAGAAAACAAACACTCTTCTGATAAAGGTTGTTTATTGCTGTTCTATATCTATTTAGGACGATTTCTTGCTATTGAAATTGTAAAGGGGAAATTTCAGGTTAATATGTAAAATGCAAAACATGAAACTTGAATAAAATATTTGGTCATCTTATTATGTCAATAAAAAATAATTAAATGTTATGTACATAACTGCAGGTTGTCTCTCAAATAAGATGCCACAAAACACAAGAGCATGCTTCTATTTATAACAGGTATGCGGAACAATAAGCATTATCTTCGACAAAGTCAGAAAATACATATTACACAAGTCAAATTAATACAATATCGGATGCCCGATGCCTTATTTATTAAGATAAAGTGCAGTAAAATACAAGATAATGTTTCATATTTATTAGAACAATGTGGAGCAATAAGAAGTAGCTTCGATGAAATTAGAAAATCAATATTCCATTAATCATCAGAAATAATATAATGGTGGCTGAAGTCGCCAAAATATCTACATTCAGTTTTAGACTCTAGAATTAGCAATCAACGTTAAACCATACCCCGGTTAAGTTGTTGAAACTATGTTAATTATAAGACTGATATCGACAAGAAATTGATTATTAAAATATTTTTAATTACGAATATTTGCTAAAGTTCACTTTTCTCCATCGTTATCTCTGTGAACTCTTTACACTTATATTTGGGTACTTACATGCATTTGGCTTCTAAACTCGTCACCAACTTTAATGGGACAGTCAAATTGTTTGATGTCTTTACATCCATCAGCGAAATTACTAAAAGATAAACTCTGATGACCAGACCGAGACAGGAGTAGAGCAGGTGGTGCTGAAAATAAAATGTATGGGAATAATCATAATAAGTATTGCAGTTAAGTCTTGACTTCCGATGAAAACTCGGAACGTTTCCAATTAAAAGAAGTCGGTTGAAACATAAAGTTATTTCAGAAGTTCAAAGTAAAATATATATTTCTTATTTGTCTATTATTTTCTAGAGGGTTTATGCAATTTGTTCACAGTATAAACAGACTGTGTTACATGTATAAGTCCACATAAATATTCTAAAATACATATTACGATTTATCGCAGATAAACGGGTTTTGGGGGAAGTCTGCATTAAGAGAGTCTAAACAGCATACAAGCACTTCCTTAAGTAATAAACATCCTTAAATCAAATTGCTCATGCGCAGTAAACACGAGGACGCAATTATGAATAGCGATCACAACAAAGAACAAAGAAATGAAACAAAAATCAAGTGGCAGCATATGTTTTTCAACTGTCCTCATTGTTTCACTAAATAAATGGAACATTTCTTTATAAAGTTAGTAACATTATTGTCCTTAGGCAATAAACAGTTTTAACATAATTCATAGAACAAAGGTACATGTATGTAATCTTAGCATAGAGATTTCCTGCATAAGTTTACATGTTAAGATTATTCTAGAATTATTTAGATTTATAAATATAAATAATTATGAATATTTATAAATGATAACTGTTTTTTTTTTCCAGCGTAAGATAAAAATATAAAAA